>LAPY01003837.1:20581-39790 GCA_000970635.1 Eragrostis tef
GGTGGACCAGCGAAACCGCCGCTATAGTGGGTTACGGTCCGCCGCTGCAGTGCATTTGTGTTGTGGTGGAACCACGAGGTCCGACACAGTCGCAGGGCTAGCTGCCATTGCGTGATGCACAAACAATTTTGTTGAGCACGTTGTGAAGCACACTCGATCCTGGTCTCGACGACCCACCATTTGCACTAGGATTTCCAAGCAAAAAATCACGAAAATTAAAAGAGAACACTAAATGTAAAATAAAAAATGCATAATTAGAATTAGAGAGTTATAAGCGGTTGCGCCCTCAAAGGCAATGCCCCGAATGGTTCATTATTAAAATGCTATCGAATGGCACAACAACCACAACATGAACCACACAGACTCGCGAAAAACTATGCTGGTGGCGCACCCTCCTTCGAAGTGGTAGCAACTACTGGGAAGCCGACCGCCAAGCGGATCCCTGCATGGTCCTCCTTACTCGGCAGCGTATCCGCATGGGGCGACGAGATCCCAAAGGCCATCGATCTCCTCTTGTGACCTACCAAAACAGCAAAGTCCACCGTCATAGTGGGAGGCCATGGACATGAGCTTATAGCTTCTCGAGAGCGGCGTGCGCGCCACAGCTTCTCCAGAGCGGCGTGCGCGCCACAGCTGGCACCCTCAAACGATGGTGGCATCCACCAAGCGTGAGGCCTGCTTCAGCTTTATCACTATTGACTCTAGAATCTGCGTCTTCCCAAACAGGTCGGAACAAAAGGATTTGGCCGCACGAGCGTCGAACACAACCTCCATGAGCTGTCTGCACTCAGCCCTTGTTTTAGGTGGCCGATTCATCACTTAAAATCTCATTACCAGTACGGCGACCAACAGGGATCTACACGTCAGGGCATTATTTGTCACTAAACCTCACCCCACGGGTATTTCCGGCCTACGTGGCATCTTAGTCAGCAAGAGTGGACTCAAATGTCACTGATTTCGTTTAAGCACGTAGAATGCCACGTGACGCACTTGGCCCAGGGGCCCTTATGTCAGGAGCCTTAGGTTCCATGACAAATAACTTTGAAACTGATTTTATTTGCTTGCGTGTAGTGTCATGTGGCATACTATGAAGTGCTCTGCGGGCCCACACGTCAAGAATGTTCTGTAGGGCCCATTTCATTTCTTTTGCTTGTGTGCAGCGCCACATGGCGCGTCATGAATTACTCAGCGGCTAGCATGTCAAGCATCATGGGGCCTATGGTTAAGTAATTTTTTTCACTTCTTTTGTCTGCACTTGGTATTGCCACGCGTTGCACAAGGAAGCAATCATCGAGTCCACATGTCAGTTGATTTGGGGCCCACATCTAACATTTTATTTAATCTGCCTACGCAAAAAACTATGGTGGTGGCGCACCCTCCTTCGAAGTGGTATCTCATGTTAGGACCCACATTCAGGTTTTACCGAGCCCACTTTTCCAACATCTTTGGTCATTGATTGTTTTTGCCCTCTAATAATGCCACATGGCATCCACATCGTGGCCCACATGTTAAGTGCTCTGGGCTCAACACTTAGGATAATATAAGAATAATGCCACTATGGCATCCACATCATCATTGATGGTTTAATCTTTGTATGAGCTAGCTGCTCTTGAGCTTAATGTACTTCTTAGATGCCTTCGTCGACCTATTGCCTACAGCCCACCAGACAGTTTAAGTGTGGCCCATCTATTGGCGAATCATACATTCGGTTCTGGTACTTGCACGAAAACTCGATTTGGATGGTGTGCGGCTGTTCGTTTTGGGCGGCAGCAGCGCCCTGGCCACCAGCATGAGACCGCAAGGCACAACATTTTGCATCATTCGGCTTCAACTTGCATCTAGTTTATTTATATTTTTACCAATAGTTTCAAATATTTAAATTATTTCAAAATTTAAATTTGAAAACCAGCAAGCCAACTAAACTGGACTGGACGGAGGGAGTAGGTCCTATCGAAAAAACATGCTTTTTAGTGTTCAAAACTAGAGGATTATGGTAGATGTCCCTTCAAAGACAAACTATGTACTGAGTCGCCCTGGGTTTATCTTTGTAATACTCATTGCGCATGAAGTCATGCTCCTTCAAGGGAGTGTTGTCTTTAAGAAAAACATATTATATTCGATATGAAAATAAAAATGCAGTATGTACTTTATAGTACTGTTTGTTATAGCTTCTCTGGGGGTGCTATAGCTTCTCTTCTAGAACCCCATATTATGCGTATCTCCTCTGCGTGCAAATAAATTTAGAGAAAAAATATTGTGTAACTGTGTTTCTTTCCCCAGCTACGACTCCTAGGAGTGGAAGGCATCAGCATGTCTTCTGTAACACCACAGAGCAGAGATCCTCTGAAATTCAGGCTGCAGCCTCTTAAGCCATTCGAGACATGTTGAAGTTAGGACATGGGTATGAGTTCAGTTTGTTTACATTCACAAGGCTGCGGACTCATTTGCGCAGTCGGCTCCTTATTGAGCCAGTTCTCATATAGTCGTGTCGTCGGCAACCGTGAGCTCTCGCGTAAGTGACCAACACGGCTACACCTCGATCTGTTTTGCGGCATGGGTAGCCTCTGTTAGCCAGTTAGGTAGTTTTAGTTGTCCACTAACAGAGAAGACATAACAGAAAAGCTTCTAAGTTTGAGCGGCACAATGATGAATCTGACAAATTATTTGAGATTATTTTTGCAGACACTATAGTTGGGTAAGCACAACGGTGAACCGGATTCTTGTGCCAACAGAATATTGTTCTTTCATCCTAATCTTCACGATGAGCTCGGCCATACATGCAGAGTCACGGCACAAATCGTACCCTTCAATCCCACTCTACTCCAATCAAATGATATGGTTTTCAAAGAATTAATTCATTTGATTAAACTAATGGATTGGAGGGCACCTTTCGTCCTTTGGAATACCAATTTTACCCACCCGTAGGCCACCACGTCCAACATTGCGCTAGTTACAGTAGGAACTTGAAAATGACACACCGAAAGAGTAGCAAACTTCAATGTTATGCTGTTTCTATTACTTACTTTACCGTTTTGTTTGTTCAAATGGTACAAAAACTGAATCTACAAGAATCGATATGCTAAACGACCCCCATAACTCTACAACACTTCAGTTGACACCCATATCGCTTGCCCCTGTTTGATCAGCTCCATCCAACTGACCAAACAAATCAACTTGCCCAAGTCGTCCGCTACCACTGCTTCTCTTATCACTACAAGAATTATGGTCTTCTATAATGATTTTTTCGTGACAACATACCATTTTGTTGTAAAGCCACTAACATTTATGACGTTTTCTAGGAAATAATGTGTTTTATAAAAAAAAAACAATACTCGTCACTATATCTGATGCTGAAATCGTCATAAATAAACACATCATTATATTATGACGAATAGAAACATCATAATAGCTAAATTAATTAACAACATAAATTTTATGACACATGTGAATTATCATTAAGTAAATTTTTATTTTATACCACACCCGCATGATTGGGACCCATACGTTAGCTTTTAAAAATATATATATAAGAAAAATGTAACTTATTCTAGAGATTGAAACCAAGACATGTGGAAAAAGCCAATGGTCTCTTTTATGACACATGCTATTGAAATTTTTCTATCACAGAACATATCGTTCAATTGCAAATGATATACAATCCTCCAATTTTCAGTTTTTCATTCCATAATTGTCATGCCCAATTGCAACGACACAAGGACTACATGACACACAGAAGCTACGACAAGCACTACTGCGTGCATTCTACCATAATTAATTAATTGTGTGTGTGATGAGAAACTAAAACTATGCTCATCTTATTTGACATCATCTGCTGCCTCAATGGCCATCTCCTCATCCTTTGACTCCTCACACCTCTAGCTTCTGCTTCTTTTTCTTCTTCTCTGTTTGAGTTTCATTCTTGAGGCTCATCTTGTTCTCTGGCAGATGGCTCATCCTCTAGCTTGTGTTTCTTCATCTTCTTTGGCCCATATTTTGGTGTATTTCTACGAGTTTTCGATATTGCTCTGCAATTAAATAGAGATAAAGACCAGAATAATTCCAGAGGTTAATTAAAGGACAAAGTTGAACATTTGTCAAATTGAACTTACAATTGGAGCTGCAATTCCAAACTGAACAGAAAATTGGAGCAGCATAGGCAAAGTGATCGCGCGAGTGGAGCCAGATTGATGTCAGCGAATTGAACAGAAAATTGGACATCAGCATAGGTAAACTGAACATAAAATTGGACATCCGAGCGCTATTCATTACTTGCTGATATGGCTTAACCAGAATGCTAAGTTTGTTGTCAACAATAGAAAATAGAGTGATCTGCTCAGGAGAAGCAATGGAAAACGTTTTACAACTTACTCATTAACTTTTTTTCTCGAATAGGAAGGAGGGCTGCGCATCTTTGTATTAAGAAGAAGAGAAATTTTGTTACATGCTACGCTAAGTACGAACAGACTCGCACTGGCTTGTCCATCTGACACCTAGCAACATGTAGTGATTACTCCCGAAACAAACTACCCATCTGGTTGGCACCGGCTGCTATCCATGTCCACGCCTCATCTCTGATCCTGTCCGCTAGGAGTGTCGCCATTCGTTCCTTGCTCTGAAATAGACGCGTGTTAGCTCCCACGCTAGCTGTTAGCATATGAAGAGTGTTGATGCCCTTCCTCTTGGATGCTGGCTGCAGACGTCGTAGTTGCTTCCAGAATGCAAGGATCCTGACGTTCGTCGCCGTGAACGTGCATTGACATCCCGCCATTTGGAGCACACGCCATCATACCTCCTTGCCATATGAGCAGTTGATGATGATGTGGCTTGCCGTCTCATCTTCCTGGTCGCAGAGCCAGCATCGTTCGTGAGCATCCAGGCCACGTCTCAGTATTCTGTCCACCATCTAAATCCGTCGGCACATCGCCAACCAGATGAACATCTTGACTTTGAGTGGCGACCATGATTTCCAGATTAGGTTTGCGCCCCTGAATTTCACCGCTCCATGGTGCATCACCTTGTATGCGGACTTGGCCGTGTATTGGCCGTCAGTGTATTGGCCGTGTCCTGGCAAAGAGCTCTTTGCCGATCAAGTTTTGCCGTGTGGTGTTTGCCGAGTGTGTTTTGGCCTTTGCCGTGTGCCCTTGGCACCCGGCAAACATTGGGTTTCCGGTAGTGAGATCTTCCTCCGCTGTCAGTTGTATCTCATCCAGCCGGGCTCCCAGGTGGACTAGCTCCATTATCGTTTGAATCCCGAAACCATTGGCCGTCAGTGAGTGCTTGGGCGACAGTCCTCGTTTGCTTGACTCTGTTCTGGACTCTCTGGCATAAGAGCGATGCAATGTGGCTCACCGTCTTGCCGTCGATCCAGCTGTGTTCCCGTTGCCCACCTGTACCATTACCGAGGTGTTGAACAAGGCTTGCACTTCTGGTTCCACGTCCATCTGCAGATCAGCCCAGATACGCTCCTGTTCTGTCTTCTCTAGCAGCGCGCCCTGCCACATTGGTAGTTTGGCCGCCACCTGCTCAACCAAAGCTTTGAGCTGCGTATTTGGGATGGCCTTGGTGGATAATGGGAGGCCGAGGTACCTGCTGGGGAATTCCTCCACGCGGCATGGCAGGACGTACCATTTGGATCTTCTGCATCGCCTCCTCGCATCCCTGAATCGGGGTGATAGAGCACTTGTCGATGTTCGTCAGCAGACCCGACGCGTCGCCGAAAATTTGCAGGATTTCCTTGATGGTTTCTGCCTCTACTGTTGTTGGTGATGCGAAGAGGATGGCGTCGTCCGCTTAGATGCTACAGCGGTGCTTGATCGCTGCGTGTCCGATGGGCTGGAGCAATTGGTCTTCCCCGGCTTTCACGAGCATTCTGTCGAGCACGTCCACCTTTTACTCATTAACTTGGATAAGTGAATCAGAAAGGAACATAGCGCTCTTCCAGTGCTCCTGTTTCACTTACTGTTCTTTTTACTCTGAACCTTAATGTTGTTGTATAATCTAGTGAGAGTGGTCATTCACTTGTCGAGAAGAAAGGATTTCACTTTCTAATCTGAGCCATCACAGATTAAACTCATTTCACTTTCTAATCTAGTCCTGCAACGATTGCTACATCGAAACCGATGCAGAAACGTCTATTATGAACGGATGCGCCTGACCTTATGCCACACTACTGTTTACATGCCTCACCAATATAATTGATCTGAATCATTCTCGGAACTCTTCTACTTGCTTTTGTAACTGGAGAAAAGACGGACATTAGGTAAGATGCTAGCTGCACCAATAGTTGGAGGACGGTGGTGGGCTGAGAATGAGGTAAGGTGTAAGCACAGGAGGAGGCTCGGGGTAGAGATTGAATCTTGTAGGACTATAGACTGATTTGCCAGTGGATTGGGTGGTGAGATCGTTTAACCAAGATGCTGGCTAACAGAGACATTCTGGATTTCAGTAGTGAACTGCTACGAGCAACGGTATTGGATCTACTGTCCGTATGTAGTTCCAACAGTTCTCCTGGGACAACTATGCAACGGTGCTTCCACACTTAAGCACAAAATTCCCGATTTTTCCAGGTACCTTTCATTCCTAACGAAAGAATGATTGTGGGGTTCCATTCCCTTTTCTGCATTAGGATGTCTCTTTTTGAATGAAGGGGATGAAAGAAGTTGAGGCAGTATATATAAATATAAATTCGTTGTATTATTTCAGTGCTTCAAAGCAGAAAAGTAGGTGGGATCACTATACATTCACTTTGAGCGGCATAAAAGAATCTTTTTCTTTCATCTTAGTCTTCATGCTGAGCTCAGCAATACATGCAGAGCAACTGCACAAGTTGTACACTTTAAGTGTACTCTTAATCCCACTCTAGTCCAATCAAATGATGTAGCTTTCGAAGAATTAATCTCACATTGAAAAATAATTCATTTGATTGAACCTAATGGACACCTTTTGGCCTTTGGATTACCCATATGCACCCACCCGTAGGCTAACACGTTCAACATAGCACTAGGTACAGGAGGAAACTGAAAACAAGGCACTAAAAGAATAGCAAATTACTTAAATGTTATGCTGTTCTATTATTTGTTTTACCTTGCTTTGTCCAAATGGTATATATCAATGAACTACAGTCATATGCCAAACCTCGATTCCCATAACTCCACGCCACTTCAATTAACTCGACCTAGCTACAATATTTAGTTCGCCCATATATCGCGTGCCCAGCTCCGTCCAACATGCCAAACAAATAAACTTGCCCCAGTGGTCTGCTACCACTGCTTCTCTTCTGGTCCTGCAACCACTGCTACGTCTAAACCGATGCACATACATCCATTAAAAACGTGCTTATGGATACATTTCCCTGACGGATGCGCCAGACCCGATGCCAAACTATTTAGTACATGCCTCACAATTGATCTGAATCATTCTCGGATCTCTTCTACTTTCTTTTGTAACTGGAGAAAAGACAGGCATTAGGTAAGAGGTTGAGAGGTTGCACCAGAGATTTTTTTTAGATAAAAGAAATTTTATTTCATCAAGCAAATAAAAATATCCCGGCCTCCACATCACATGATGTATTTAGCCATCCAGTGTTACAAGCATCAATTAAGTGTATTCTCCGTCTAACAATAATAGGATAAATAACGAAACAAGAGGAGGCTCGGGTAGATTGGATCTCTTCTACTTGCTTTTGTGAGAAAAAAAGGACATTAGGTAAGATGTTGCACCAGTAGTTGGAAGACGGTGGTGAGCAGGTTGAGGTAGCAAGGTGGATGCACAAGAGGAGGCTCGGGGGTAGATTGGATCTTGTACGTTCGACTAGACTCACTACAAGAAAAATGACTATTAATCACCAAGGTACTTGGTCACTATATGTGTATTGTTGGTCACAATAGCTAGTTTGTCACCAACAATCTTGGTCACATTTTGGTGACTAAATCCTTGTCGCTATACATATATAGTGACTAATAATTGCATATGTTGGTCACTAAAACTATATAGCAACCAACATAATCTTGGTAACTACATGTAACGTTGGTCACTAAAATCGTATATCCACTAAAAATCTCAAACTTGGTCACTATAAGTCAACTTTTAGTGACCAACAAACGAAAATTTTCCTTGGTCAAGTGACTAAAACCTAGTTTTCTTGTAGTGACTCATTTGCCAGTGGATTCGGTGGTGATCATTCAACCAGGATGCTGGCTAGCTAACAGAGACATTCTGGATTGTAGTAGCCAACTGCTACGAGTAACGGTATAGGATCAGCTGTCTGTATGTAGTTCCAACAGTTCTCCTGGGACAAATATGTCACGGTGTTTCCCCACCGAAGCACAAACGTCCCCGATTTTTCCCCGTACCTTTCATTCCTAGGGAAGAATGATTTTGAGGCTCCATTCCCTTTTTCTGAATTCGGATCTCTTTTCGAATGATGGGGATGAAAGGCATTGAGGCGGTATATATAAATGTAAGTTCTTTATATTATTTCAGTGTTTCGAAAGCAGAAAAGTAGGTGGAGGGATCCCTATACATTCACCGCATTGTTTTAGATTGGCCAGAAAGTGTACACGCATTTATTAAGAGAAAAATTTCGACACAATTTATTAACTAATATCATGATATGAAAACTGCATATGAAAGAATTAGTAGTTATTATGGTGTCACCTATTTATATATATTTCTTCCATGATACCTATTATTCACGGGTATTATGGTCAGCCATAAAAGTGTTCTTGTCTTTAATAATTTGTAGGATGAACTCACAACTGAAAAGCTAGCAAAACACGAGAATCCACCCCCAACAGATCAGTCCGTCTCGTGTGCACGATCCGGAAACTAACGAGTTGACCTTTTTTACCCAGCCTGAAATTCATTTTCGACGAAATTAAACCCAGGACCTTAGGGATGCTACTAAGAGTCTAACCATTAGGCTAAGACCCATTTCGCAATAGACAAGGGAAGAACGAAAATTTTCCTTGGTCAAGTGACTAAAACCTAGTTTTCTTGTAGTGACTCATTTGCCAGTGGATTCGGTGGTGATCATTCAACCAGGATGCTGGCTAGCTAACAGAGACATTCTGGATTGTAGTAGCCAACTGCTACGAGTAACGGTATAGGATCAGCTGTCTGTATGTAGTTCCAACAGTTCTCCTGGGACAAATATGTCACGGTGTTTCCCCACCGAAGCACAAACGTCCCCGATTTTTCCCCGTACCTTTCATTCCTAGGGAAGAATGATTTTGAGGCTCCATTCCCTTTTTCTGAATTCGGATCTCTTTTCGAATGATGGGGATGAAAGGCATTGAGGCGGTATATATAAATGTAAGTTCTTTATATTATTTCAGTGTTTCGAAAGCAGAAAAGTAGGTGGAGGGATCCCTATACATTCACCGCATTGTTTTAGATTGGCCAGAAAGTGTACACGCATTTATTAAGAGAAAAATTTCGACACAATTTATTAACTAATATCATGATATGAAAACTGCATATGAAAGAATTAGTAGTTATTATGGTGTCACCTATTTATATATATTTCTTCCATGATACCTATTATTCACGGGTATTATGGTCAGCCATAAAAGTGTTCTTGTCTTTAATAATTTGTAGGATGAACTCACAACTGAAAAGCTAGCAAAACACGAGAATCCACCCCCAACAGATCAGTCCGTCTCGTGTGCACGATCCGGAAACTAACGAGTTGACCTTTTTTACCCAGCCTGAAATTCATTTTCGACGAAATTAAACCCAGGACCTTAGGGATGCTACTAAGAGTCTAACCATTAGGCTAAGACCCATTTCGCAATAGACAAGGGAAGAACAACCCATTGACGATTCAACTGCATGATCTTGAGCCACGGCCACCTCAAATGAAGCCACTAACCGGTCGCAAGCTCTCTAAGTTATGAAGTATTAGCTCTCTTAACCAGTGTTTTAAATAGAGGGCTAAGACTTTTAACGGTTAATGTCCACGAAGGCTAAGAAAGGCTATAGCGGGCTATAATCATAGCTAAACCCATTTAGCAGTTTCAAAATACCATTAAAAAATTAGTTAATAATTAGACATAAAACATGACACGAAGGAACTTTTATATGTTAAATAGGACGATGGCTTCATGCCTTCATTGTATAATAATTCAAAGTTGTAAACACCTTGATTTAGTTGACTAAATCATCTTTTAATTTTCAAATGTCATGAAAAGCTTCACGCCTTTACCGCACCACTATTTAGCCAGCTAAATCGTCTAATTTAGCAGACTTAGCCGGCTATAGCGGTGGTTATAGCGAGCTATGAGACTTAACGCTAAATGGAGCTTAGCTGAGCCCCTCGTCTCTCCAGAGGCTATAGCGGGCTATAGCGGTGGCTATAGCCCGCTATTTAGAACATTGCTCCTCTATATTTCAAATGTGTTTTTTTCATTTAACCTTTACCCTTGAGGGGTCTAGAGTGAAAATACGAAATATAATAAATTCAGAATTTATGTTTTTATTTATGGGAGAAGGAAACCAAGAATTGCCCACCCTCTATATTTCGTTCCTCCAACGTGAGTGAGCCTGGCCTCTAGGCTGCCTCTTCTCCTCCCCTGCTGCTAAATGAAGAAATAAAGAAGAAGGGGAGGAAAAGTGGGGCAGAGAAGGGAGAAGTGGGGAAGAGAAGGGAAGAAAGGGCATCCGAAGATCACCGCCGTGCTCATGCTAATTCACCTAGATGAGGTTCCAAACCCTAGTCCCCTCTGCTTTTTGAACTTTAGAGCAGCAGATCTCGTGAGTAGAATGGGTACCGTTAGGAAATTCTCGAATTTAATCTCGTCCTCTTTCTGAAAATCTGACAGGTCGTGGAGTCTCTGTTCATCATCATTTTATGACATCTTAGTGTTGTTAAAAATACTTTCCGCTATTGGAGAAATTGTAGAGAGAATCAATACCTTTCTTTTGGCACCAAGATCGATAGCCGTATTTGGGGACATATGATAGTTTCAATATGACTGACTTTATGTAACGAGAATCTGAACAGTTTCAGATCGAACCAGTTTTTGGCAAACTTAATGGAATAATTTTAGTTTATGGTCTGAATAAAGGCTGTAGAGTCTTTTTATCATCTTCCAGATTAGTAAAGTTGATGGCTATTGGATCAGTTTAGATGCAGTTATAAGTTTCTAAAGTCTACAGTCCTGTTTGTGCCATCAGAATGTTCAGTAAAGTTCAGAGGTTATTTAGGCGATCTTAAGGACCTCTTATGCGAAACTTTATCAAACCAATGTTGTACATAATGAAGTTTACTATCATAGGTAAAAGTTTTAGAATATTTGGATGATTAAAACAGGATATAATTTTGTTTTTTTGCCTCTGTGTTAGTTCTAAACATTCAGTTCTGAAGTGCAGTTCAGAACACCTTTATGACCTGACTAAGTTGGGTGCTTTCCGACTTTGGTGCATGTTTTCCCTTAGTTCAGTGAAAGTGTATTTTTGTAGCTATGTTTTCTTTTCTTATATACAAGGAAAATATGCAATGATATTGTTGTTTGTCTTTGAAGTGTGGGTAATTGTTAAACGACGGATCCAGACATAAGATCTCTTTACTCGTTGTTTGTTTTTATCTATATGATTGTTTTGTTGCTGAGGATTCTTTATAATCAGGTGGACTACATATTCAGAGCATGCTTATCTCTTTTGCTTAATCGTCGGTGAAGGCAAGTAAATGTAGCAACGTGGCCTACATGTTTTGGCTTGTTATCGCCTCCACTTAATTTTTGTAGAACACAAGCCTGATGAAATAATAAATGAAACTGTTGCTCTCACTTGAAGTATGCTTAGTCGCATATTGATTTGAAGAATGATTTATCATATTTTTGTCTTTTTTTAGTATGAAATCTGAAGCATTAAAGTTCATAGATTGCAATCATGCTTTGCACTCTTCACATCGTGGCTTGATGTTGCTGTGGTAAATACCGGTACAACAATGCACGTTGAACTAAGCAATGTGGTTGCAACCCTCACTTCCATCGTTGTGAGGGTAGAAATGAAGACATGCAGTGCATTGCATCATTTGCATATGAATTATCAAAGATCGATTTATGACAACTGCGGATTAAATTGTTGTACATGGAGAATATATATCTTGTGATTATGAAAGCTTTATGGAAGTATTTCTTAATCAATTGATGTTTAATCAAGCTGCAATTTAAGTAGCTTGTTAAAGCAATTTATTTGTTGAGATTTTCTATAAACCTCATATGTTTTCTCCAACACAGGTGCTTGAGCTAGAATTATGTGGACTTGGGATGGGAGTAGCAGCACGATGCACGCTTCATGAAACATTGGATCATCACAAGCACATATTCTAGTAGTAATGTGGTTATAGACTCTTGAAACTTAGTTTATTTACCTTAATTTTCTAAGGTTCTACATCTTGATTCAAGTTTTATTGCATTCCTATTGTAGACGACTAACATAATTCTTTTTATGTCATGCTTCCAATTTTGTAAAATAGTTGTACATGTTTTCTTTTTATGTATTGTTCGTAAATAGATGTTGTAGTGTAGTGTGGTGGTAACTCTTCAGAATCATGTCTCGTTCTGGGGTTGTTACAGACCAGCCGAAGGAGCAACTTTTTCTCTCAGTTTTGTGAAAGAAAGTAGAATATATTCTCTAAACATGTGAAATGACCTTTGGCATCGATGGCATAAAACACCCTAGAGTATTCTCTTAGGGGGGCTCAATACTTCTTTCTTTGCATCGATGGCATGACCATTTACAGTATCCATTCACTGACTTTTTCCAGAAGCTTCTCGGTGGCAAGTTCCTATTCTAATTACAGTCCTCTTCCAAGAGAATTCTATTCAGGATTTTCTAGGGCATGCATTTCACAGCTACGCATAAGCTGAACGTGACAATGGGGTTTGGTGATGGTAAGCCCCATGAGAACTATATCATCACACGTGGATAAGTCTTGCCTAACTTCGAATCACTCTCCCTTACATCTCATTCCGCTCAGAATCTACGCCCAGACCTTTGTGCAATATTCACATATCCATCTCTTATCATATTTTCTTTCGTCACTCAAGTTCTTCATCAAGTGTACTCTAGTGACCTTTCCTTCCTTTGCTCTCCCTCAAAAATAGATAGGTTCGTGTTCAAGTATTGAGGATAAGGTGGAGCTTTGTTAGGCTTGGAAGTTAGTGTCACCTTGCTATGCTGCCTCTCCCTTTGAGATTTTTGGTTTTCAGATGATGCACCAGCGATTAACAATGCTCTGGATAGAGTGAAATGATCCAAGTGACACTATGCACATGGGTTGTTGATGTCTCTCCTAAATCTAAGGGGATGACAGCTTTAGGACACGTAGTTCTTAAGTATTTTACAAGCTAAGCAAGCCAACTTGTTCGCAAAGGAGAAGATTGTAGCAACCTTGTTTCCCTCCAAACTATCGATCCTGCAAAGTTTCAGAAGTGTTAGATCAATATGTTGCGCTGTGCATTTATCTTTTATTCTAGGGTGTTTTATGCATTTGTGTTGCACATACTTGTACATAGTTTGTCCAATTGGCCCGTTGCCACACAGGTTTTAACATTTTAAGTTAAAGCTAACACTTACAGGTAGGCCAGGTAGAAGGTTCATAATTTTTTGTGTGTTAACTCGAAGTACGCCCCACAAAAAATAGAACATGTTCCACCCTGAAGCAGCATAAGGAAGAATAAGATCAATCACAGCGATAACTATAAGAATGGTGCATCATTTGAATTAGTAAATAAATACTTACTTTGGAAGTTTTGAGAGAGTGTACTGGAAGAAAATATGATCAACTCAGCAGCTTCTGTATTTCCTCTGAGTGCCAAATCATCCTTCATTATATTTTCTACTAGTTTGCTGTAGTAATTCTCATAGCTGCATAATATTAAGACATTTATTTTAGAAGTCTGTACTATTCCACAAATGTGCCTTGTGGACAACTGAAACAAATATTGAAGAAAAAGGAAATTGCCAGGGACCCACCTCTTCATATCTCTAGCAAAGAAATAAATGTCAATACTGCCACATGTAGGATAATTGTCCTGAAATTCTAAGGGCCATACACTCTGACGAGGAAGTTTCTGAAGCTGGATTTTAGAAGGGAATGTCTTTGCTATCTCAACCACTTCTGGTGAAGCAGAACACGAAACATGCGCTTGAAGACAATCACAAAATGCAGGTAATCTTCCAGTGCTCCACAGCTCAAAACTGCCCCTGTTCAAAAATAATGATTTCAGAAGCGTATGATGAACAAAAAAGCCCGATTCAAAATGAAGAAATTGGTTGCAATTTAGACCCAAGGCTAAAGAATAATTCAAGGCTCATTAAATATGTTGAGTATGAACTATGAAGCACACGAGATAATAGAAATACGTTCTACGAATTACAAGCATGTGTGACCAGACAAAAGCACTCATTTTCTGTGGTAGTAATGGCAGGTGTCAGTAGTCAATACTGCCACATGTAGGATAATTGTCCTGAAATTCTAAGGGCCATACACTCTGACGAGGAAGTTTCTGAAGCTGGATTTTAGAAGGGAATCTCTTTGCTACCTTACGCACATCTGGTGAAGCAGAACATGAAATATGCGCTTGGAGACCATCACAAAATACAGGCAATATTCCAGTGCCCCACAGCTCAAAACTGCCCCTGTTCAAAAAAGCTCGATTCAAAATGAAGAAATTGGTTGCAATTTAGAACCGAGGCTCATGAAACATGTTGAGTATGAACTATGAAGCACACGAGACAATAGAAATAGATTATATGAATTACAAACATGTCTGACCAGAAAAATCACTCATTTTTACGTAGTAATGGCAGGTGTTTGTAATTGAATCTAGAAATCTAAAAGAATATAAGAATTATGTAAAATAGATAGAAAGAGAAGAATATTCATACTGCCAAACGTAATCCATCTCCGGAGCAGCTGAAGCTATAAGTTCATAGCCAGGTGAAAAGTTTTGCCTCGAAAAGACTAGTGTATTGTCACCAAGATCACTTGACATCGTAGGACTGTCCAAAGTTCTTCCTATCATGCATGCAGTATCATAACCTTCGTCTTTCAGCTTGGGATATGGGTTGTTTGATTTATAAGCTTGATGAGATTGATATAAGACCTTATCTGCCTTTCTCTTTGCATCAGATCCTAGAATACCTGCGGATCTTTCAGAAGTACTTAACATTATGCTTCCAGGTGCGTTTGCTAAATGTGGTTTATTTCGCTCAAAGAGCCCTGGAAAATAGAAGGAAAAAAAAAAGTAGAGTTATCCAACCATGAGACACATACACTTGGTATTTACACTACCTACACCATATTAAAACTTAGAATTATAGGAAAAACATATACCAAGACTTACAATGCCGTGAAATGAACATTGTTTAAATCATTCTACTAAACCATATTATTTCCTTAATGAGATGCTAACCTGTACATTCTGCTAGTGAAGAAACTGGGGCAACCAATGACTCACCCACAGAAGGGTATGCAATAGAAGAGCCTCTGTTACTTTTCACGTTTCGGCTATCTGGTTGATTCAGCACCCTTCTCTCCTCAGCTGGTAGGTTCGTGGGAGTCATTACTGTAGGCGCTTGATCACCAAAGTTTGGCTTTTTGAATGATGTTGACGTAGTAAGAGTACTCATTGGACCCGCTTGTTTTGTGATATAGGATAAAGATTTCTTCAAAAGTTTGGGCCTCAGAGTAACTTCACACCCTAGTTGTATCACCTTCGGAATCTTTGAGTTGAAAGAAATGGACTTGGATAGCTGACCTGCAATGGAATTTTCAGAGTGTAGTTTTCTTCAACTGCACATTTATGGAGAAAATCAAGAAAAGATAATAGAAAATGAACTTTTTAGATGTATTTAATGCGGAAAATTAAGACTCAGTTAACAAGGATAGTAGTATAAAATTTACCATGACGAGGTTGTGCCAATGAGGTTGACACTTGGCCAGTGGCATGGTTCCCTTTCTCCGTATCAGACTTTAATGAACTTCCACGTGACAGAATTCTTTTTCTGGAGTTGGCTTCTATGGATAAACCACCAGCAGGTTCATCAAGATTTCCTTTTTGTGACTCTTTACCATCCAAATATTTAACATCCATTTCATTTTCATAAGAACTTCTGGTATTTGCATCATTGGCAGGTTTGCTCAATTTCTCTGTAGTGGGCTGTACTTTGCAGATGCCATTCTTAACTTCAGATTTTTGTAGGTTTTCAGCTCTCTTCTCACTTTCTACCTCATTTTGGCACACTTCGCATAGCCACCCAACATCTGGAACCTCTTCCATCATCACCCGCATACAATAACTGGAATAAAGAAAGGTAAAGGTTCCACAAAAAAAAAAGGATAAAGGAACTTTGAGCACAATAAACGATTCCGTGATGAAGTCAAGGAAAAGTATGTTGAATCCAGCAGCTCTTTTCATGTTATGTGGTGCATGATAAAGCCCCATTGTTGTGTAGATTTGTGAATTTGTCCCTCTATCAACAGTCATTCTTCAGCTTAAGAAACAGTGACTTGCAGTCTACAATTCTATGCAACTAATTCAGCATATGTTCAACTTAACCACCATTATATGGCACCTACCAATAAAAGAGATCAGGGCAAAAACAAATATCAATAGAATTATTAAACCTTACATATGCTCAGCACCGTCATTGCACCTACTGCAAGTTGCAAGCTTCTCCTCCTCACCAACATTTCCGCATATTTTACAGATTTTCGCCTGCCATAGTTTAAAGGTACTTCATTGAATGATGTGAAACCAAGCATTGCTCGATCAGAGAAGAAAACATATATACTATTTTTAGCATGCAGTCAATCAATGTGAGAAAGATATTAGATAAGAAGTAACATATTCAAAGAAATTTTTACCTCCTTCTGTTTCTTTATCCTTTCATTCATGACACTGATATGTTCAAAGTCTGCTTTCTTCTTTGAAGGCATTGTACCATCCTTTGCTTCAGATATTTCTGGCTTTTTATTATGTTTCTTTTCAGTGTCTACCTCAGCTCGGCACTCTTCACAGAACCAATCACCCTCTGGAACATCTTCTATCATTACCTGCATACAATAACTGCAAAAAGAAAATGGGTCAAATATATAAAATAGAATTGTAGGATGGAGCCACTTGCTCTCTGCTACGAGTGACATAGCAAGCCATATGATACTTTATGGTTGTCAGTACATGCAATAGCTATTCTCAATTATCACATATAGAGTTTGGCTATTCTCATTTATCAAATGTGAACTTTGGCCTACCAATCTAGAGCTCGATTCTACATCTAAAGACAAGAGTACTACAAACCAAAACATTGGGGTATCCATCTCGTATATGAACTGGCTAGTTACACAACAAGGAAAAGATAAGAGAACAGAGAAATCCCACGTATGTTCAGCGCCATCATTGCATCTAGTGCAAATAGCGAGCTTCTCCTCCTCACCGAGATCGCCGCATATGTCACATACCTTCACCTGTGATAAATGTCCTTAATAAAGTGAGACGCACTGCCAAACCTGGGAGTGTTATCAGTTCATAAAAACATCCTTGCACATTGCTACACAATCCATTAGGTGGAGCTATTGATAAAAAAGAAATATGAAGTTTTGAACTTACATCATCAACGTCAACTACTTCAGAACTGCTATCCTCAGAACAGATCATATTGTCTTCCACATCAGGTCCGCCTACCAACTGGACATTCGACCATTTTTCAAGAGAAAAACCATATATAGTATATAAACACAGTGAGTTTGCATTGAAATGCTGTGATCGCAGATGAAATAAGTAACTCAAACACGAAACTAAGAGACATCATCCGTGCAGCGCTGCAGGACTTCTTTATCATCAGCAAAAGTAGCTATAACAGTTGAAATGACATATGTTCAATTTTATCTAGAGGTTCTGACTACTGGATGCCATTTCTTTATCATAATGAAAAGTTTCCTAACACAATAAAGTGACTAAGTCAAAGGAGAATATTATTATTCTATTCACAGGACTGACATTCCAACTGCACAAAAGGAGTGAACATTATGAAGTTTTATAAAATCACAAACATCCTGGATAATAGTAAACAAGAATTAAAGCTATATTTGTTTGTATGTAGGTGTAAAAATGGGTAACCTTGAGGGTATGTTCCAACCCTCCTTAATTCAATCAAACAAATATTTTTGCTGAAATCAGCCTAATTTTTTACTTGAACTAAGAAGGTTTAGATGGTATTCTTAGGCCCACTATTTACACCCTCATTTGTATAGCAGAGATACATTTGGAGGATCCTATTACAGATTCAATTATTTTCCAATCCCAAAGGTTTTAATCAGAGCCTAAGCTACTATTAAAATAATAAATGTATAGGAGCAGTTAAATGTGAAAAAATCCTACAGTTCAAAACAGCAAGAAAGAGTAACAAGCAGTTAATCAGGCAATTGATTGTTAGAGGGAGAAGTATGAAGACGAATTCTAAGCACATCTAAGTGTCACTTCAGAAAACAGGCCAAAAGATGTCGCCTCAGGAAGCTGTTTATCAAAAACAAACAGTTCCAAAATAGAAAAAAATAAAGAAATAAGACACAAAGATGGTTCCAGGATTCTGCAACACATATTATTCTCGCCAGGAAAAAAGAGAAAAAAGGCAGCAGCCTCAAAAATCTAGTAACCACGTAACAAAGCTAATATAAAATGCTGGGATAAGTTTTTCATAACTCAATTCGTGAACAAAAAGCTAAGGTTCGGCACAAAGATTTAAGGCAAAAACCTAAGGACCAGTGAACAGTAGAAAATTCCTTGGCTGTTCAGCAGTATCTCATACCCAATAAAAACATAAATTACACTGATATGTGGTCTCAACATGAGAGAAAAACAATTCGGAAACTAAATCATTTCCCAAAAAATGAATGCTCAAACTAATGTACTGTTCCCTGAACACCAATTTACAAATTAGCCCCCATTCGGCTCGAATTTAATTCCCCAATTCGGTTCTCATGGCATCTAGGGGTTGCATACAGACATACAGTCACTAATTGAACTCAAACCGCGAGCAAATACACTGAAATTGCAGTTTAGCAAATAGTACCATTAGTGGACAGCAGCTACCGAGCGGTCGTTCTGGAGCCGGCGCGGTGGCAGGCCTGCCGCGCGACACTGTCCCAAAGCACGATGCGGGTGGCGCAGCGGAGGAAGGTCGCGGCGGCCGGAGTTCACA
>LAPY01003838.1:8543-20506 GCA_000970635.1 Eragrostis tef
CACTCAAGTATTCTTGGGATGCTCACCTGGGTCGAATAATATCTGTTCCAGACACAACTACAGATGATGCTCGTCCATTATAACCTATTGGAAGATGAAACCTGAGTGAAACAAATGTATATTGCAGTTAGTTACATGAGGTCACACATTTTTATTTAGTTCTGCAAACAGAAGTGTTATAAGCAACAATATGCAGCAAAGAAACAACAAAAATTTAATTATTTGATATCCATTATGATTGAGCAAACAGAATAGTAACAACACATGATATGGATATTCAGATTTTAGTCGTATGAGTCAAAACCATTCACAGAACAGGACCTGGCTAACAAGCAGTGGGTTCAAACTGCACCAAAGTCACATAACAAACCAGTGAGTTGCCAACATTACTATATTAAGAATAGGGATATTCTGCAATCTATACCCAAGATCAACTGACTGACATGCTCGTTTATAGTGTCACGACAACATATTGCCAAAGAAAACAAATTACCAGTTTGGATTAACTGGAGTTTGCGGCCCACGGAAGATGAACCCACAATTCCTTGCATGGTGCACAGAACAAAAGAAGTCTGTGTAGGCACCTACGTTGATTGGTAGAACCATCTCTATATCACTCTGCATGGTCAAAACATGGCATTATTGATTTCCTCAGTGATCCCTTTTGTTACTCTAGTAAAAGAGAAAAAACGAAGTAGATAGTTTGAGCTCACCATTGGCACCAGACACTTCTTTCTCAAGGCCTCATTGTCACGCAAGACAGGCTCATCAGCTGCAAAGCAGTGAAGAAAAGTTAGAAGTATCGTTCTAGTGGTTCACACTCTTTGTTTTCCGGATATGACGCACACTCTTTATACTCTGACATAATGCTGAGGAACAAGCACTATTAATTGCAATATATTCCGGCCTCTGAAATCAAAGCAAACACAGAAGAGGAAGACTGGAAGAGGAAACGGACCTGAGAGAATTTTCTGGAGCGTGGCGCGCGCCTCCTTCCACGCCGGCCGCCCCATCCCCAAGAACATGTTCAGAGTTTCCTGCCATAGCATCATCAAACCAAATCAACTAACAATTAAATTATTTACCAAGTGAATACTGTAACTAGTCACTGCAACTGCCCAAATCGTCAATCTTTTCACCCACCCACCTAATTCGTCAAGCGAAAAATCAAGCTCAGCCCACACCACCAATGGATCAAGAACAGGACAGGGTAGGTACCTGGTGGAAGCATGTCGAGCCGGAGAGCACGGGCCCGTCGAAGAGCCCGGCGTCGGCGACGGCGGCGAGGTCGAGCGCGAAGTCGCCGATGGCGACGGCCGGCCGCGGCGGCGAAGCGGATGAGGCGCCCCTCCGGCGGAAGACCCCGAAGGGCAGGTTTTGGATGGGGAAGTGCGAGCCCGCGGGCACCTCCACGAACGACCGCAGCTGCTTCGCCTCCGCCATTGTTCTGCCTGTTTCTCTGCTCGCGGTTGTTGCTGTGCTGCTGCTATTACGACACGGCCCGTATAAATAAATAGATGTGTGTCAGGCAGCCAAGCGTATCCGCATGGGCTACTCCTGCGGGTTTGGTAATTTGGCTGAATCCAATAGTGTCAATTCCTGTGTAATTTTATCCAATCCTCTGCGATTTAACGTTAAACATGTAGTGCGTGTGGACTCCGAACAGTCAAGAAACTTACTCGTATGTTCTTGTTACTGCCGCATCAGTAGATCGAGTTCGTACTGCAATTCCTCTGGGCAAAGGACTCCTTGTTTTTGCGCAAAACTTAATCTGAAAATTTCCTGCGTCCTGCACTTGTATGGCTGCAGTCCACTCACTGTTCCGTGTGCTGCCTGGACTGCTTGCTACTTCCTGTCTCTCAGAAGGCACGTAGCGGTGGTTTATCCGGAATCTGGTATATCCATAAAACAGATATAGTTAGCCCGACGAAGCTAAAACAAATTGAGATGCATCTGGGATTGGCGGTGTTCTAGAAAGCCACGACCCACGAGTTACTCATGTCATGTTCATCAAGAGCTGCCGAACAGCATATAATAGAACAAGACAACTCTTTAAAAGAAAGAAAGTTTAGCACAGAGAAGAGGGGAGAATTAGAAATATAGCATCTCTAAAGGCTGGCTTTGGGTCTCAAAAACGCTACTTATATCCTCACCTTTACTGCTCAGCATAGCACTACCTTTTAAAACATACTTTTCTAGATAGTTTTACCTCTGAGTGTTATACAGGCACATACAGGAGACATTTGAGATAGAAAAATTCGTAATTAACATTTAAATGATTTAAAAAACGGAAATGATCATAATAATAAATTTAAACTATACTTTTGGTACAAAAGTATAGTTTAAATTTATTATTATGATCAGTTTTGTTTTTTAAATCATTTAAATATTAATTATTAATTTTTCTATCTCAAATGTCTCATGTGTGCCTGTATAACACCTAAGGGTAAAACTGTTCAGAAAAGTATGTTTTAAAAGATAGTGCTATGCTGAGCAGCAAAGGTAAAGATATGAGTTACGTTTGTTGAGACCTGTGTTTACTAATGCTATTGTTAGAAAGCCAGCCTTGCTGTATTTCTAATTCTCCTCAGAGAAGAGGGTGAAGCTCAGAGCTGGAGGGAGCGAGCAGGTCGCTGCGTGTCGGGGACAAGCACAGCCCGGAGCGAAAGCTTCGCTCTGTGTTTGGTAGGTAGCACGTGAGGATGACAACTAACCGGGCGGCCGTCGCTCACGCCCCTCGCACGGCGTACGGGTACGTGGCAACCGACCAGCACCACACGAGTGTTGCATCTGGAAGACTAGAATGCTCAACCACTCCTGTTCAATGAACAGCTCAAAATAATTTCCCAAAACTCATTGTTCAACTAAAAAACAAGAAGATACACCGGTGGACACAAAAACATAATAACTAGAACTTGATTCCAAGATGTCACTTAATTATTCATCCCCCTACAGGGGTCCATGATGGAACTACAGATAAACGTGATAGGGCATACTTGTCTCAGAATATCAACAGTGACACCACGAAACAGTAGAATGCTAGGTGGCTAAAGTCAACACAAGAGCAAAGGAACGGAGTAGAATTGAACGGTCAAAACATAGAACCTCAAACTCTGTCAATGTGGATGTTGCCTTAAGATGTTTCAACAGAAAAGGACGGGGAGACTCCGAATAGTCTGATACTACTTCAGTAAACAAAAACAGATTGACGCAAGGCTATGGCGGGCATGAGAACAGCAGTGACGTGTTGGTTCCACCAAATCCGAAAGAGTTTGAGATGGCCGCTCGTATAGGCATCTTCTTTGATTCAGCTAATGGCACGAATGCACCTTGGAAGAGTGGGTCCGGCTGCTCCAAGTTAAGTGTAGGTGGTGCAAGTCCCTGAAAAAACATATAGGTGATTTTAGGCTGGCGGAATCTTCCAAATTGAACTGCCGAAATATAACAGTAGATGACATACATGATGGATCGCTAATACAGTGAAGATTGCTTCCACTGATCCGGCTGCACCTAGGAGATGCCCAATTGCTCCCTGGAGACAGTTGTTTAGTTCATATAAAATGGGCTATCAAGGGGACACATAACATGATAAGAGTGCAGAGGGAGTGGAAGCGGAGCACCTTTGTTGAGGAAAATGCAAGGCCACCGGACGTTGCATGATCTCCAAAGACAGATTTCACTGCAGTTGCCTCAACAGCATCACCTAATTGTGGTTCAAAACTGAAGTGTATTTTATATTTGTTCCAGATGGCACAAAATCAGAACATAAGGAATCCTAAAATCATGACAGAAATTAAAAAAATGAAACTAACATTAATCAAATGTCTTTTTCCATGAGAAATGTGAGTACTTACCAAGAGGAGTTGATGTTGCATGCGCATTCAAATAATCAATTTCATTTGCACGAAGACCTGACTAGAAAACAGAAATAGGAATATAGAATATATCAGAGTAAGTTAAAAAATCTGTCATCCAGTTTCTAATATTCATACTTGTATCAAAGAATAATTTCTAGAATCTGCCAAAAAAAAAAGAAAGTCAAAAGGGCAAATGATTTTGAACCTGTTCCAAAGCCCTCGTCATGGCTAAGATAGCACCTCTACCATCATATTGCGGCTGAGTAATGTGGTGTGCATCGCCTGAAGGAAACCGAGACTCACAATGCTGCACATACTAATAACAGAACAAACAAACCTTCTTTTAAAAAATAGTATGATACCAGACATTCCGTAGCCTCGAACTTCTGCATAAATTTTCGCACCCCGCTCTTTTGCATGATCAAGTGCCTGTCAAAAAGTAAATGGTTAACTTGCCAGGAAAATAAAATGCAGTAGAATAATTTTTCCAAACTTAAACTAAATATATTACAAGAAGGAAGCAAATAGCAATACATAAAATGAGCCGAGTATGAATATGAAAGTCAAGCCTGACCATGAATCATGCATTACTCCTTTATAATGCGCTGTGGATTTAACAAGAAGTATTGATTAATTTGTTACAACCAGACTCACCTCCAACACCATGACCCCACAGCCTTCACCAATTCTATAATAGTTTTAGAACAATATATGAAAATCAGGCACTAGGAAAAAAAAAAGCAAAACGATAAAATGGGGATAAATCTACTGGCAGCTGACATACACAAATCCATCTCTACTGCAATCAAATGGTCTTGAAGCAGCTTCTGGAGAAGAATTGAATTTTGTAGACAATGCCCTTAACCTGTAACAAATTATGTAGCAAAAAAGTGTAAGGTAGGACTGGATATACTAAGAAGGTACATATCACGCAACATGGCCCAAAAGCAAAGCTACTTGGACACTTAAGTTTGCTTACGTTATTTACAAGCAACAGTTATTTTGGGACATAAAGTGGATTATTTATTCCTTCCAAAAACCCTCAAACTTAATTGGCCCCTAATAATTTCAGTAAAGCATTCTAGTCAATTTGCAATCATCAAAGAATATCCATTACTACTTTGGTAGAGAAATAAACCAATGTGAAGTGTAAACATCTTGCCTAGAAAATCCAGCAATAGACAAAGCATCAATACTTGATTCAGTTCCACCAGCCACCATCACATCAGCATCTCCGAATTGAATCATCCGTGTAGCATCCCCAATAGAGTGAGCACCAGTGGCGCAAGCTGTCACAGCAGCATGGTTTGGACCCTAAGTTAGAAGTATTAACTATTCATATTAACATTTATTTAATGGAAAACCTTAATCACACCATACAACAACAAGAGAATTCACCTGGAAACCATATCTCATGCTAACATGACCTGATGCCATGTTGATCAAAATCTTGGGAATGAAGTATGGGCTGAGACGACGTAAACGCTGTGATAACAAGGGGAAGGAAACACATTTCTCATTCAGCAGTGATGCAACTGGAAGATTCAGTTACTACATCCAATTTTCAGAGCTTGACGCTCAGCTTGCTAAGCACAAATGCTGTTTCATTCTGCTGTTTCAGCGTCAAACTTTCAAAACCAGAGGGAGTATATTGCAAGCCATGTGTGTCATTGCAAGTTAAACAAAGTATGGCAAAGAGCTAACAAGTAGACATGAAGGGTGCTTTGATCTTATACAGCTGATATTGAATTTTTTATATAATATTCCATTTTCTTGATACGTTTTCAGCATATCATAAAAATGATGAACAGAAAGCTCGGATCGTATAATTATAAATACATATCAGTGAAAAATTATGTAACTATCTCAATGCAATCTGAAATCTAATTACCATAGCTATTGTAGTAAACAGTGTTATTAAGAGGAAATCTGCTATCACAAAAATTGCAGGAGTACATATACATACATTTTCAATGATCATCTGTGATGCATCTAAAATATCTGAGATGCTTCCAATCCCTCCACCAATCGAGACTCCCTGATACAGCTCTAATCAGACCCCTAGCAGGCTAGCAACTTTGTATTTACCGAAGAAAAATGAGCTTTCACAGAATGAAAAATGGCACCGTTCTTTCTTTCTTATCATCTTCCGAGGGCATCCAATTTGCATCTCTCAAAGCTTCATCAGCTGCACAGAGAGCATAGGATATAAACCACAATACAGATTTATCCTGAAAATAAGAACGTCCAATCAACAGTTCAGAACATGAAAAAGGAAAGTTTGACCACACGAGCATTTAGCAACATCACTACATAGTAAGTCTGCAATAACATTCCGGAATAACACAACATACTCCTTATTGGATCAGAGAGAAACCGCCACAGAACACAGATCAAACAGAAATTACACATCTTTCCTATCTCTAATATTTAAGCATTTTTCAAATCTAATTCAAGTATTGCAACGAAGGAAATCTTAAGCATTGCATAAGTGACAGATAATGGTAACTAGCATGTCATTACATATAATTTTAAGCATCATTTTGGAAAGCTTGTAGAAATCCATGCTTAAGACCATGACATCCGGAAACCAGCATGCAATTTAACAACTCCTATATGGGCCACAGCCACCGCATGTGATTAACTTGATCACAGATACAAGATGGCGAATTGATTTGTGATCTCGATTTAGAGCAGGACTTTGAATTTCTACTTACAAAGTAAATTGCCTGAACAAATTTCGATTCAGTTCTTCTTTTGTGAACCAATATTAGTTATCGCATAATCACATTCCAATTCAGCTCTTGTTCAAGGGATCTGTATCAGATTTTCCCACTGTATCAGATTTTCACAAGGCAAGCACACAATACTTCACTACTTGCACAATAGCGAAACACGAAACACGGAAGTAAACAATGGACCTTGATCCACGCCAAGGCGTTGAAATCGCCCTCGCCCTTCCCAAGCGGCACGGCGGCGGCGACCCTGGACGGGAGCTGCTCGAGCGTCCTCCCCACCGAAGCAGCGTCCCCTGGAAGGCGCAGGTCCTCGGCGGCGAGCGCGCGCACCGCACACTTCCCGGACACGAGGCGGTCCCAGGTGTGCCCCACCCCGCAGCCGAGCGGCGCGACGGCCCCGGAATGCCCCCGCCTCAGCCGCCGAGGAGGAGGAAGAGAGGCCTCGCCGGAGGCGGAGGAGCGGGAGGAACCGAGCACGGCGGAGGCAGCTCATCGGGCGCCGGGGAGCTGCTCGTGGACTCTGCGGGGGAACGGAGGCGGCGGCAGCCGGGGGGTGGGGGGAAGCGGCGGCGGCCGGTGGATGAGTCGCGCCGTCGCTGGTAAGGCCGGTGCCGTGCCGACGGCGCAGTAGTGAGTTTGCCAAGTGGGCCGATTTTGTGTGACAGGCCTTGGCATGATCTCGGGCTCTCGGCCCATCCGTGTTTGGTCCCCTCAATCTGAATAAAATCATCTTCCCCTTTTCACACACACACACACACAAAAAAAAAAACTTCCAAAGCACCATTTTAGCCCCATGAATGATGAACAATGATTGCTAAAAAAAGAATGTTGAACAATGTCTCCAATGACCTACGAGCAAAGCTCAGCTGGTTAGATTTTTTATCAACTCACTCGGGTTTAGTGTCAAACTTAGCACAGGTGTTGCTCATTTACAGGTATTTACTATTTCAGTGAGAGACGGCATCCTTATTGACAGCGATGCACTCGTGATGATTCGTTGAATCTCAAGATCAGACGGCTCAGTTTTTCAAAGGCCTTTGTAGGGTAGAGGTGGTGTGCGTGTGTTTATAAAGGTAAGTACTTGCGCGTGTTTGTGAGTGTTAACGTGAAAAATATTTGGAGTGACCTCAAAAGGTTGTAAGTAAGCATACTTTGTTCAAAATGAATATCATACGCGATGGTCGACGGGGGCAGGACGGAGAGATCGGCAGTCACTCAAACCGGCGCCGGCAGAGGGCCTAGGAGGAGAGGAGACAGCGAAGGAAGATCCTTTGCGGTGTCGCGCGGCGTCTTTCGGCCAGCGGGCACAGACGGGGCGGCGTGCGCGCTGAGATAGACACAAGTAGCATTGCTCCTTGGCCGAGTCATTAGGCTGTTAGCTTTCCAATTAATTCCGTGTGATGTTCCATGAAGAACATGTATAAGAAGAGTCTCATCTCCTTAATTTGTCAAATGCATATCCCTGAATAAATGGCAGTACATAAATAAACTCGAATAAAAGAATGATACCACCCTACCAGTAACCAGTTACCACTTGAGAATTGACATGAGATGTCTCAAAAGGGCGGTGCAACTACTTTCCCTCTGAGACTCCCACCACTGCTAGGTTAGCAGTACATGTTAATTGCATTTGGACAATATTTGATGCAAATTGGCTGGCTGACGTACGGAACAACTAGATTTTCATATATGTAAGCTGCCTGGCCAGATGATTGCACCACGGATTGAGTTAACACATTCTTGGACTTTCTCGGCTCCATGCATGCATGGCACCACTGCTAATGGTCATCTGATGATGTTGTACCTGATATGTCATTTTGATATTGGTCAGTGACGGGGAAAAGCATGAGGGTAAAACGATATTCAGAAAATATGCCAGCTGTGCTGAGAACAGCCTAAATTGATCAGCGAAGTAGACATACACTCAGGAAAATTTGGACCATCCAAATGCCAAACCCTAGATGGCTAACATACCCAGTGGGCAGTGCAGTGGACAGTTCTAGTCTAGCAAGCAACAAACGCACGGCCACACACAGTACGGTGATGCTTATGTGTTGCATTGTTTGCTAGTAATTTTGTAAAGCAATCCTGCAGATGCCGAGCTAGCTACACATTTAGGCCAGCTGGAGTTGATGGGATGTTACATATAAACACACTAGGCCAAAACTATGACATGATTTATCATAGGCACTTCTCTTACCAAAAAAAGAAATACTTAACCAAACAACATTATTGGCTTAAAATAGTTAGGTGAAAGTCGAAGCTGTAGTTGGAAAGGACTACTGAATCCTACGAATGAAAAAGGAGACGATTCAATACACAGTTAATTAACTCAGAACTAGATTGTGAGGTTTGGTAATGCATGCAAAATGCAGCAAATGGACTGACATGAAAGCGGCTACCAGTGCTGAGGCATTACAAGAAAACTGAAATACAATAATGAAGAAACAGTTGATATAAGAAAAATACTCACAGCAATCAGGTAGATATATCATCTACCCATTTTAACATTGTATATGATATCTAGTAGTAATCAATTGTTGTTAAAATAAGGTCGTGATGTGTGCTTAAAACAACTAATAAAGTGACTCTGACGAAAGAAAGCAATCCGCTGACCTTATTCCCTTTCATTCTCTTTTATTTGAGGCCAAAAAAGGGAATCAATCCTTAGATAATTTATAAAATAATATCGAGTTTTATTGCATATTGCAGAGTTTCAAGTTTGGACGACAAGGGGAGTAATTCAGGCGAGGAAAGGACCCGAAAAACAACAATGTTACCTTATATATCCATTTGCTTTAATGTACTATTTTATGAAGTTCCTGGGTAAATTAATTGAACACGGCTTCTAAATTGCATCGTAAATAAATAAACAAATGTCTTCTTTTCCTTGGTGAAAGGGCGAAATGGTCGCTAGTCAAACTAAAGAACTCCAAAATTGTATTAGGAGATACCATGATTGCTGCCTTTTAGCACTTCCTTTTGATCCAACCAAACGAGTGGTCGTGATGCAAGAAAAATGATAGAGCCGTTAGCAGGATCATCATAGTTTATTTAAGCATGGAAAACAATGGGCCAAGTTGGCAGTATCAAGTAGTGCTGCGTGTCATGACTCTCCTTTGAGGAACCAATAAGAAGGCGTGCATGCTTGGTTCCATAAAAACAAAAAGAATGCTTGCATGCAAAGATCCCAATGCAAGTCAAGATATAGAAGAAACGACGTACGGGTCCATCCAAAAGGGAGGAATGATGGTATCTGTTCAGAGAGAGGTGGCAACTCAACAAGAGAGAGATCAAGGGGATCAAGGGCTGCAGGGTTGGCCACCGAAAGCGGTGCAGGGTTTTGAGAAGCCCCATGATTTTGTTGGAGGGGAGTAGGACAATGGGCTGGAATTAGGGCAGCAGTGGCCACTGATGCATGGGATCATGCCATTTTCGTGCTGTACAACGACAGGACAGCTTACCAGCATATCTGGAGCATGAGAGCAGAAAACAAGAAGTGAAGCCTCCTCCTTGGGCAGAAGGGGAGTCATGAACCTTTTTTTTTATGTTCCTTATTTCTTGCAACAACGCCTAAATAGCTATATACTATAAAAATCAAAATCTAGCTTCATGTATACTGCTCTGGTATGAACATACTCCATGCTAGCCAGCTGAACTGGCCTTTCGCAGCACACAAGAGTGATCATTACCCCCCTAAGTAAATAAAAAAGACCATCAAATGGGGATTAGTTTATGCCTAGTGGTGGCCAAAGCATGATTAGTTATAATACAAACAACCGCATCAAACAACAAGAAGACCAAGTGAAATTTCGGGATAAACTTTTAAAATGGATCCTGTCCACTGAGCCATAGGAGCTTCAAGATCCTCTTCATTATTCGGGGTTTAACAAACAAATTTTATATGTTGCTTGGCCTAATTTTTGCTAGAGCATTCAAATGAGCAAATCCCTTTACCATTACAATATTAAGAGCATGGGGTAGCCATATCAAAATGATCATCATAGTATAACAACTCCACCAAATATAGGAGAGGGAGAGCTAGCTAGAAAGCAGTAGTAAGAGTAAATATATAATAACAAAAAAATAAAGCAGAAGAATTGGTAGCAGTTAGTGGAAGAGAGAAGAAGGCTTACCAAGTTGAAGAATAGAATTAACCCCAAAGAAAAGATCCTCGCATGGATCTCCCAATGGTGTGTTCCCATGCGCCGTGTCCATCACGACAACGCCGCATCTTCCTTCTTCGTTCCGTTGCTCCACAGCAAAAGTAATAGCCTTCCAAGATCGCTGTCAACTGCCATTGCGCGTGCATGAGAATGGCAGGCAAGGACCATGGTTTTTCTCTCTAGATCCTTGCATGGATGCATGCATGTGCTAGCTGTCTTCTCTTCTATGCATCATCAAAGCCGTCTCTCTTCAAGATCTAGCTCACTCAGGTGGCCTCGATCGTGCTCCACCGAGTGGCATTTCTTGCAGCACTGCAAGTCTGCAATGCGGCGATGCTGGTACGGCACGCTTAGCCACTGCACACGAAGCCGTTAATGCAGCAGCGCGCCTTGCAGAGGCCGAACATCACTGGCCTGAAACTGAATGATGGTCTAGTGCATGCCACGACGAGACCGACATGAGCGGCCGCGTCTGCCAGCCGAGGAAGCACGCGCCGCGCGCCTCCTCGGCGACGTACCCCTCCGACGCGTAATGCAGCCGCAGCAGAAACCGCGCCTGCGCCACGGCGAACGAGCTGAGCGGCCGCGGCGACAGCCCGGCGCCGCGCGCGGCCGAGGCCCACCACTCGAACCGCCGGGACCGCCACCCGCCGCCGGCGAGAGCTGGACCAGCGACCGCCGCGTCGATCTCCCGGCCGAGGACCTCGCGCTCCACGGAGAGCCGGTCCGCGCTGCCCGGCGGCACCATGGCCTCCAGCGCGTCGAACACCGCCGAGTAGTAGTCCATCGCCGCGGCCACACGCCGCGGCAGGGCGGCGCTTCCCTCTCGGCGATGGTCACCACGGCGGGGCTCAGGGACTTGACCCACCTCAGGAAGTCGGCGACCTCGTCGCCGCCGAGCCGGTGCAGGAAGAGCACGCAGTTGACGGCCAGAGTCTCGTCAGGGTGCAGCTCCAGCTCCAGGTCGCCGGCGGCGAGCTGCGTGGGGCAGGAAAGGTGGAGCGGGTGGAAGCGGAATGGGAGGTTGAGGGAGCCGGCGAAGTCGCGGAGGCGGTCGCCGGTGCGGCGGAGCACGTCGCGGTCGGCGCCGGCGCCGGTGATCCGGACCTCGGGCGGGCCGGCGTCCGGGTCCGCGCGCTCCGCGATGGCCTGCAGCAGCGGCGGCCACTGCACGCCGTGCGCCGCGTCGAGGTCCACGATGT
>LAPY01003838.1:31671-46384 GCA_000970635.1 Eragrostis tef
GGGTCCTTACTCACGGCCCTGCCGATAGCGCACATCCAGAGGATACGCTGCGACCACCTCTCGCCCACCACGCCCCGACCTCCCAGCGCCATCCTCCCGCCGCCGCCGCCGGCGAAGCTGCCGCTCCTGCTAGCTTCAACTTGGGCTCTGCGTCGCCGACCGGCTCGCGTTACGCGTGCCAGACAGGTGGGCCTCACCAGGTAAGGAAGCCCTGTGATGGGCTGGGCTTCCGAGTTGATCTAATGAGGAATTTGATGAATGATGCAGGAGACGGCCCAACCCGAATGATTTACTTGGTTAAACCCACTCTCGGAATAACATTCCCTCTCAAAAAAAAAAACTCTCGGAATAACAAGGATGCATATGCAACAGCAGCTTTCCCTAAGAAAAAAAATGCGCCAGCAGCTTTGCTTGGAAAACATAATTCTAATCACATTTATCTATAAATTAAGGATTCTGATTATTTACTGCTTTCCAAACATTCCTCCATTAAAAAAAAAGGAGAGGTCTCTTTGCATATATACCATTTGAGACTAACAACCAGGAATGCTACGAAAATAGGCACGTATACAATATTTTTACATCAGAGGTCTGGAAAATTGAGAATGCACAGAACAGTCGTCAACATGCTCTTTAAATACCAAAAAGGGTGCAACACCCTCTGGTCTCTCCGGATAGATGATTCCCATCTAGTGGTTAGCGATATTATGGAAAAACATACTCAATTGAAGTCTTCTTAAACAGCAACCATCATGACAGTTTTAACGATTTCATCCACCTGATAGAAAACTGTCAGCATAACGTAATCAAAGATCTTTCTGTGAAGCAACAACTCAACCTACTCAGAGACCACGACGAGATTATGGTCCATCCCTGCTGCAACTTGCAAGACTTCTACTCCTTCCAGGGTATCAACGAGACAAGGCTCTGGCTCATCAATTGAGCTGCCCAAACCTAACCTGCCAGTCCGGCCAGATCCCCATACCCAAACTTCTCCTTTTGACGTGAGAACAATCGAATGGACTCGGCCAGCAGAGGCTGATACTGGTCTCTCCCCTCTAAGACAGTTGACCAGTGATGGGACGTCTTCTGGGCCAGGCCGTCCAAGCTGGGAGCTATTGTTCCATCCCCATGAGAGGACACCGGGTTCCACACCATCAGCAATTTCTGTTGATATTTGGCACAATGCAAGAGAGTGGCCAACGCTTGCTGACACAGAGAATGGCCTATAGCTCATATCAACAGGAAGCAATTTGGCCAGCCCTGGCTTCCTACCCAGCTGTCCATAAGTGTTGTCACCACCGCTCAGTATAACACCATTAGCTGGGTAAAGCATGCAGAAATCACGTAAGAGGCACAAAAATATGCTAGAACTTAAAAACTCGAGAAGACATTACAAAGATCAGATGATAGATGGTCACTATTGTTGAAATTCCATGGTGCATTTTCTAGAGTAATAACATAATTTCCATGCTCATGGACAAATAACATTGCCATCCTAACATGCATCAGTCACGGTTGCAGCGATGAGATGATAATATTAACAAAACTATATAACTCTTAGATTTCTAAATAAAAAAGAACCCAAGTAAGGACTGTCAAAAAAGAGACAATAACACTAGCAACCAACAATGATAATATGAATACATGTATTATTTGTACCTGCACCACATGATAGTTCCAAAGTCCAAAACTCACAATTGTTAATATCACAGATGCAGCAATGAGATTGTTTAGTTACTTCACTTAACTTGAAATGGGGTTGGATTTGTTGGGGAATGAAATACTCACAGCAGAGAACCAGGGAATGATCAAGCCCACAAGACACGTCAGACACCTGAAGATGACTCACTTCATGAACAAGAGAAGGTTCCCAGATGATAGGCATATTGTCCTCACTCCTAATTTTCTCTTCAACCATCTTTTCAACAGCCTCCAGCATAGACCTAGAATACTTGTCTTGTGTTTTACCAATGTATTCTTCAGCAGAAGGTGCCCTAGTACTTTGGCCGATTTCTCCTAATCTTCCATTCTCTGAATAGCCCCAACCAAATAGTTTTCCATCCTTTGTCAATGCCAGGGCATGCCCCCATCCAAATGATACCTAAAATTATTACTTCAATTAATTTCTTTTCCCACCCAATTACTTAATTCTGGAAGAAAATTACCACCTTGACAACGTCGTAGCTAGCAAGTGCTTCCACTCTAGAAGGCACTAAAGCTTCTATGACGTCCTTCCCAAGCCCAAGTTGGCCTCGCTTTGACCTCCCCCAAACCCATAGAGAGCCATCATGACCGATTGCTGCTGAAACAACACCTGAAGCAGATACAGCTCGAACTTGAACATTTTCCAATCCTCTGACCTGTTCTGGGTTGCTCCAACTATTCCTGTCATCTCGTGAAAAAAAAAAATCGTTGAAAGAAGTGTGTGTGTTTTTTTCTGCTTGGAAGGCAGATTCTTGATAAGAAACATTGGCAAAAGAACATAAATAAACAATTGAGCTATAATACTATAAGTCACGAACGGTATAGTGTATTCTTGTTTATTCATCACTGAATGCGTAACATAAATATGATTGCATCATACCCGTTATATTATTGAATTCGAAGGAACACAAACCAAGAGAGGACGTTTTGGCAGGTATATGGACATGAACAAATGCTAACATCCTTATAATAAATATTCAACTAATCCAAACTGGTTAAATAAGCAGTGTCTATGTTCACAAATGTCCTGATCTTTGACTCCATTATCTTCTGTGTTTCTTCAACAAATACTGGTGACTTCTGTTGTTCCTAATTCCTCAATAATTTCCAGCTTCACTTAGGTGTGATATGGTTGCATCCTGCATTTTCACTTTTCTAATAGCGGACGAAGAGATATGAGAAATTGCAAGGGCTCTATTTGTGTGCATCATACACCAGTGGTAGTTTCCAGTTCTCCTGTTTAATGTGTAACCGAAACGCAAATCAACACAAGTTTACTTTTTCTTATGTTGGATCAGTTATTCTCCTAACAAATCCTATGTAGTGATAATTGCTGCCTTTATGAGTGCATCAAAAAGTATCTGTAGTGATGCATTTACCCAATGAACCATTCTTATCTAGCACGGAATAAGCACATCACAGTTGCTGTTTTACTTACGCGCTGTATGCCACTAACGCTGAAATCTAAAAATGAAATAAACATCTGAAAGCTTGTAGAAGCGTCCAGCGGAAAGAGGGGTCTTAGATCACCTCGGGGAGTTAAGCCCGCGACCGAGCTGGCCCTCGTCGTTGCGCCCCCACGCCCATACCTCTCCGTCGGAAGATACGGCGAGGGAGTGGTAGTGCCCGCCGGCGACGCCGCTCACGGACGGCGGGAGGGAGGGCACCGGAGTGGGCACGTAGGAGGCGGCGGCCGGCGCCGGCTGGCCCACCGCGCCGTGGCTGTTGTCCCCGAACCCATACACCACTCCCGCGCGAGGAGTACCGCCGCCGTTGCTGCCGCCGGTGAGAGTAGAGAGGAGGCGCGACGCGGCAGGGTGCGCGCGGCGGCAGAGGAGCGAACGCATTGCGCGGCTCGTCGGTGTTGGCCTGTTGGGAGTCGAAGAGAGACGACGATGATAGGTGGGTTGGGCTAACTGTGTACCCGTGAAGAAAAGATAGCCCAGCTTGCCAAGATGACTGTTTGGGTTAAATGGGCCAAGAGTATTTCTGGCCCGCCTATCAATAACCTATGATTTTTCCTCTAATAATAACTCTCCTCGTATCAGCAGAATATAAGTTTAGTAAAAATGAGAATTTGTTTTCACTCGATTAAATATAGATTGAGCAGAGGAAGCAAGAGAATTTATCATTCTTTTTTTTAAAAGTATGCCATATACAAGCAGCATCAAACATAAGATTTATCAGTACATTATTTTCCCTTAGCGTCGCATGCAAAATAAGCGATATACGATAATTCAAAATCTCAAGGTAAAATACAATATCCAGATGCATATGCTTGACGGGCTTTTGCCGCGGGGCTGAAAGCCTGCAAGTTTCCATCCAAGTGACACCTAACAAAACAGTAAACAATAAGAATCTCTCCCAATTTGATACTAGAAAAAGGCAGCAGAAAGTGTTAGCTGCCATGACAGGTTCAACGTAGGTAAACCGAAGTCAGCTTCAGAAGTGTCCGTGTACACAACAAACGGGTCCTCTTTACACAAGTGCCCAATTGCCCACACTCATTTACCTGATGAACAGAAGATTAAAAGGTCATTTAAGCATAACATAATATGGAAGGTTGGGAATTGTTAATTCTGCAGATAGCTACTGGTTGAATCACATTTCAGATTCTTTTCAATCCATAAAAGTTCTGTTGAAATATAAGAGAACAAAATTTGATATTAGAGTTTGACAGCGAAACAGATTCTATGTACATGTTGCCAAGAAACTAGCCATTTGAAGATCTGACAGCTTAATATCTTCCACATGTGTATTTATCGAACTGAGCCAAAGAAAACATGTACCACTGATAACTTGACAAACTCACCATATTGATGTTTCTGTGAGAATTGGTACAAGACTTTCACGATAGAAGTGTATTTCATTGACTTTAGTGGTCCCATGTGCCTGTCCAACCAAGGGTAGAGATTTTATAGGTGTTAAATAAAATGCTAGTAGTGATAGTTATATGCATCAAGCATAACTATTGAGTCACTGAGTCACTCCTCAGGTGGAACAATGTTGCATATGATCGGGGCAGGGAAGGTGCAACAACATCGCTTATCATGGAAACATGTGGAGGGAAAAAACTTACATTATCTAGTCTGTATACCGTAATTTCCATGCTGGAAACCCCAAATAACATCTAACTGGACCATACACAAGAAGAAGATCAGGTTCTGGCCCAGTGCATCCTAATGAGAAGGTTGGAAGAGTTTGTCCAGTATGAAAGTAGAAACTCATTAAATGGATATGAGAAATGTAACAAGAATGAAGAGGAGCTCATTTCCCCCCATATACATACCTACTGATCTCAATGCAGAAGTCATGTCAGCTTCCGTAAATACAATATTGTGTTTCTCATATCCATGAGTACGGCTATCATAGTAAGCTGAGTAAAGGAAGTTTGCTGCTTTAGCAATGCCTTCCTTGCCATCAGAAACAGAAAGACACTCTATAATCATCCCTCTGTAACTACAGTGTGAAGTTTTGGTGTCTGCACAAACATCCTGCAAATCCACATGAATGTCTAAAAATAACCAAAAATTTTTTTGGATCTGTTAAGCAGTAGAAAAGCAGGTAATAGTCATCAGGGTCAAACTAGACCAACATGAAGTTCAATTAAGAAACTTACTAAAGAATTCCCAGAGTTATCATCTCTTGAACCCTCTATACCAAGCTGAAGTGATTTCTTTAATACTCCTGCAAGGTATTGTTCCGCTAGTTATTATTTTATCGCACACACGTTAAATGCAGTCTATATGTAAGATAGACGTGATAAAATCATTGTGAAGTGTGAACATCCCAACAGAGGACAGAATGCTATATACTTCCAGTTCAGTTCGGTGTTGGAAAACCTCCAACTCCGGTCCTATAATTTAATTTGTCTTTATTTTGTCATATTTATAACTAGACGCTCTGGGAAATATAGATATATTGTTGAGCTGTGGTTTGGAAAGTGAAACGGAGGAATGATGTGAAAAATAAAACAATCAAACTTATCAAATTCCAAATTATTCCATCATTTCTTTTCACGGGTTCACAACTTCTGGATTCTCAAAAGAAAGCCATTATAGGTAGAGGACATGCCAAAAATATGAAGTTCTAGACTTGAAAGCAAAATACTATTCCAAGATGCCCAAACAAGGAAACATGTAAAGAGAAATGTTTGTTACCACACCTTCTATGTCATACAGAGCTACATACTTGATGCCAATAGTAGAGAACCAGTGTAAAAGCTGCTTGACATCCATAGTGTTCTTTGCTTCACTGCTGTCTACTGCTACTCCCAAGCACTTAAGATTCTTATGATGCAGATATTGGTACATGGGTGACAGCCCGGATGAAATGAGATAGCTATGTAGTTTGGAAGTCAGACATGCCCATAAATCGATGAAGCTGGTCATCAAGTGAATGAAGCTCCAAAGCAACCATAAGATGGGCTTTAAAATCATGTGTGATCAAATTATCTGCATTGGCCAAGACAGACACACAAACTGTTACACCCTTCCCCCATAATGCAACATGAAATGACTAGCATCACTAATCACCTATTGTTGATGGAGGTCATGAAATAGAATTAAAAGGTTTCATATATTTCTCAGCATGTATTCAAAGAAAATGCACATATCAGTAGATATTAATCAGCTAGGATAACAAAAATCAATCAGCTCATAATGGATGTCAAGCAACTCCAGACCGTACAGGAAGATTTATAACATGCACGCACATAGAACAAAAGAAATAGAAACACTTTATTCGAAAAAGAAAAGAAACATGTCGTATGATCTTGTATAGTTTTTCAATCATAACTTTTTTGGAATTGTGCCCATTCGAGAATAAACTTTCACATCAAAGAATAAGTATGACTAAGAAAGGTGCAGCTCCACCAGCTCGTCCCACAGCTGGTAGGCAGTCATTTTCTGGCAGGAGGCAGACAACCATATGTCATAAATCTATAATGTAGAGTTATGAACAGGCATAGGATAAACAAAACTCCGAAATTCTTGAAGCTAATGACCAGGGTGTCCGGGTGAGTGTATCTTGTTGAACACAAAAACAATAATCAAAATTATCAATTAACAAGATCACAGAAAATAGTAGAGTGAGCCAGCTGACGTCCCAAATTGATACTATGCATCGTATTAAACGCTTCTCCCACATTTAGCTTAGCAATGCTACATATGTGCTTTCCTTAACAAGTTACATGTAAAGAGCCACATTTCTAATTGAATGATAGGAAATTTAAGCAACTGCACCTTGACAAGGCAAGTCTTAACCACCAATCAATTTGAGGACCCTTGATTATGGATGCATCACCCTTGAATATGGCTGCATTATCATGTTTAAAAGCACAACTAATGTTAATTAACAGGCTATGAGCCTATGACAACTGATGCAGGACCTGAATGAGTAGCAGGACACATGGATTGCAAGCCTGCAACCTTACTAAACCAGTTATGTTCATGCTGACAAGATAGTTTGAGCTAATACAGTGTAGTAAATTTTCAGCACCAGACGGATTCCAATAGGAGTCTTATTTTTCAAAATATTGTCACCTACAACTATGCATTATGCACGGAAAGCTACAAGTAACTGTTTACTATCGAGTGCTACATCCAATCTGCTAGTGCACTCAACCACGAGAATCCCTCGCACAATATCTGAGGCTCTGAGCTAACCGGGGCATACCTGACCTACAATCAGGCCCCTCCCTGATCAGAAGGCAGAGCACACGAACACCAATATCTTCTCCGGACTCTGATTCTCTGCAGCCCCAAAGATGTGAATGGGTGGTCACGATTCAAGGTCGATCTGTTCCAATAGTCTGCTTCGGTGAGGGCCGGCGGAGGCCAACGCGGCGGGCGGCGATGAGGCGCCGGCGGTGTGGGCGGCGGAGTAAAGCCAAGAAAAGACTGAGCAGTGAGCGTGAAAATGTGGAAGTGGTATCCATGGGCTCTAATATGGGCTGGTTGGTGTCGGCCTGAACGGACATCCGATGAATTAAGCCCATTCTTCTTGTTTAAAACTAGCTCAATTTCGCAGAATCCGGTGAGTTTGGACGTAAGAAATGGCGTGATTCCACGAATTTGTGGATCAACGTGTAGTTCAATTTCAACCATTCTGGAAAATGTGCACAGTCATAGATGATATCCACAACCATCTCTGTCGGCAGCTGCGAAGAAAACAAATTATGCATAACCATCCAACAACAAAACAGTAGATGCGTTTAATCATTTTGCCTCTCATTTTAGCTCATGCCACCAAACCCACCAAATTAATTGCTCCAAGTTTTAGGAAAACTTTAAACTCTAGAATTCCTTACAATAGAGGATGGAGGGAGTAAATGACTTTAAAACGTCATAGTTGCACACATATGAATATCTACGTGAAATAGGTCTTAGCCTAGTGGTTAAGGCACCCGAGTAGCATTTTTGAGGTCCTGGGTTCGACTCTCGGTGGGAGCGAATTTTCTAAGATTTAACGGCTTTGTGCTTTCAGCGGTAGGCGATGCTGCCGTCGACAGCGAGGCGCCAGTGATGACTTTATCAATTTCGAGAATTTGTCGGCTCAGTTTTCGAAGATGCTCATAGGAATAGGGTTTGTGTATGTACGTTCATAGATGTGAGTGTGCGTGCGTGTTGTGAGTGTCTGAGTTATACTGTGTAATCGAAAAAAAATCATATGAATATCCAAAAGAATGAACGTTTTAGCAAAATAACCTCAAAACAGGGAGAAAACAAAACAATAAATTCTAACTACCATGATTCCTACTAGCATCGGGCCTACACCTTCAACGGGTATACCATCAAGGACTAGACAAAATTGAAATTCAATCCCCCGATTACCTCCACCTCATTAACGTCCTAATCATTCCGCTCGCGCACGGCCGTTGCTGATTGCTCCCTCCCTCCTCCCTTCCCTCTCGCTCCTCCCCACCTCCCCAACCACCTTTCCCTCCTCCGTCCCCTCCTGGATCCGCGGCCACCGCCCCGAGCCGTGGTCGACGGATCCGGCGGGGCAGGGCGGCTCCACCGGTGACTCATATGGTCCGGATGAGTGGGGGGCGTTCCAGCAGCCGAGGCGGGGAGGAATTCTGAGAGGAGAAGGACGATTGTGGAGACGCATGTGTGGTGGATGAGCGTCGGGAGACCCTGCCACGGCGTAAGGTGCTGCTCGCCGCTTCCGGCGCCATGATCGAGCAGTTCATTAATTTCGTCATCCGGCCGCCGCGGTACACGTCCCTCGCCTTCCCCCGGAAATATTTTGAGCCGTCACATTTGCTGCTTGTGCTCATTCGACGTAAATTGTGATGCTGCATTGGATGTTGCCGTTGTTATCGTGAATTGAACGGGCGTATACGAAATTTGAAAACAATCAAAGCTTACCTTCCAATGCACAAGTTCGGATAGTTTTGATGGAGGATGACTGGATGAGGTCATGAGGTGATTGAAAACAGTTTAGTTATTTCAGCTAGCTTGTACGATGGTACATTGGCACCTGAACTCTGTTACTGCAAATCTTTTCCATGTGCCATTAAAGGCAGGGTTAGGTACAGCTGTAATATTAGCTGTAGCCGTACGAGCATGTGCCATGTCAATGCATATAGCTATCAAGAGTAACTCGAACTGATGTACTAGTCTTATCTTTCGAAACATAAATTTGGGAAATACTCGTTGTGATTATGGAATGAGTGATTGTATGTGAATAGTTTACTGTTACACAGTGCTTATTTCTATCACAGATGTCGTGGGCTATGCTCCGAACATGGCTCATTTCTTTATGGAACGGCTTTGCTTAGAGCTTTGATGTAACAATACAATATAATAACCGATAGTTTTGCATTAGTTCGCATTAGTCTCCTCTGCTTTAACATAGATTCATCGTAGCCATATATCTAATTGTATAATTCACTAAAAAAGTTGGATTGATCCCGATATCTGGTCTGTTTGGATTGAATGGTTCCTAGTTTTCAGGTCAGAATATAATCCAGATCAGTATCTATGGGAGCCGGAGTTTATCCTTGCAGGACGGAAGTACAAACGGCTAGATTTGGAGGCAAGTACGGAGACCAATTATTGAGGTTTTTTCTGTCTTTCATTTTCTGATGAGAAATTTTATGGTCATGATGAACATCTCTGTCTATAACTTTATTGTTATACTTGAACCTGGCAGCTTACAAATCTGAGAGGCCAGACCTTGAAATGCAGTCATTATGTTCCTGCTTACATCCCAGAAAGGACTTCCCTTCCATGTGTGGTCTACTGTCACGGAAATAGGTGCTTAATATTTGTGCTCCATGCTTACATATGTTCGACCATTCACATGGTGTATCCTTCTTTTCACATTCTGATTTTGTGTAGCACACTTTATAGTAATACTTACCATTTTTAAGCCTTTGAAAAGTGAAAACCATCTTATTGGGTTAGTAGCATAGGTTATAACTATTTGTATTCCCTTCTTATTTATGCAATCCACTAGCTAAAAAAAAAACTTAATTGGCTTTTTTTTACTCAATGCAGCGGATGCCGAGCAGATGCAAATGAAGCCGCTGTAATACTTCTTCCTTCAAATATCACTGTTTTTACACTAGACTTTTCTGGGTCAGGTCTATCGGGCGGGGATTATGTCAGCTTGGGTTGGCATGAGGTATGTAAGCAATAGAAGTGTTATTCTCACTCCTTCAACATCCATATTTTGTGTGACCACATTATTCTGACATTCACAACAACTTACTTTAGAAAGAAGACCTCAAATGTGCAGTGACATGTCTGCGGGCCAATAAGCAAGTTTCCTGTATAGGCCTTTGGGGGCGATCAATGGGTGCTGTTACAAGGTAATTGCTATTTCGATAAATTACATGCTCTTTTAATTTATAACTGGATATTTAACAGTTTTATTATCTCATTTCTTGTGATTGTCATACACTGTTTTGTTGAGCAATGTGTATTGAAAGAACTCTTGATTCTTACATTATACTTTTCTATTGACATGCTTTAGAAAACTTTCAAGCTTTATTTTCATTTCATGGCTCAAAATTTTCATCACTGTTTGATGGACTTCCCCTGTAATTCATTACAATATTTTGTATGTCAATGTAATACAGCCTGCTGTATGGAGCAGAAGACCCTTTAATCACTGCCATGGTATTGGATAGCGCTTTCACTAACTTGTACGACTTGATGTTGGAACTTGTCGACGTTTACAAAATTCGAGTTCCTAAATTCACGGTATGTGCTTCTTCTGCAGAATACGTCACTCTCCTGTTTCTAGCAAACCATCATGCTATATGTGTCCACAAAAGAAAAATAAAACTGTAATGGCCCATGAGTAGAAGTGTGTATTACCATAGTCTCAGAAACACAATAGATATGTTTAAATGGGGAACTAGCATCCAGTGTGTTTCCGACATAAGGCCTCAAGCCCCACACATCATCGTTGCGCTGAAAATTATTTCCCAACTATTTTGTGTTCATAGTCCCTAACTTTAATACAGAAGCCAACAAGCCTATTGCTTTCCTTCTTTTCTCTTTATTTTGTTTTATTTTGTTATAGAGTTAATAGATGAGTCTGCTATGGGACTAACATTGGGTAATGCGTAAGAGAAAAATGCACTTAATAGATGTTGTGATTTGTTAAGTTTTATATCATCAGGCATTCTTGCCATGCAAATATTTTCTGCAATTCTAGGGCCTAATGCTGTTGTTATCGCACAATTCTAATGGTTTGTCCTGAGTTATGTACTTTCAGGTTAAGATGGCTGTACAATACATGCGGCGAATCATCCAAAAAAGGGCAAAGTTTGACATTATGGATCTTAATGTTCTAAAGGTGTACTTTCTGAAACATATATTAAAGATGGTTGTGAAAACTTGCATGAGATATTTTCCATGGCACACTTCTGGCGAATTAAATATAAAAGGCATGAAATGTTAATAAAAAGCTAATTGCGTAGTGGCTCCTTAGATGGGTAGGTCGAAAAGATTTCCTTCAAAGTACTGTTCAAATAACCAGAACCACATGTTCATATTGTAGAATAAGCAGTTTCCATTACCTGCCGGGGCTCTGGCAGCTGGAAACATGTTTCTTATCTCAAGAGTTTCCAGTTTCCAACTGTGACTGTCTGGTTATTTCCAGGGTATTGATTATGTGGTATTAACATCTGTGAATGTTGCACTAAGTTGTAATACATCTAAATAACCTTCAGATACTTCAAATAATCTAACTTCAGTGATCTCTGTTTCTTAACCAGTTGGCTCCCAAGATGTTTATTCCTGCATTATTTGGACATGCTTTGAATGACATGTTTATTCAGCCTCACCACTGTGATAATATTCACCTGGCATATGGGGTAAATATTTATGTAACTTGTTTTATCTTTCATATCTTCTAAATAATGCTTTTCATCTTTCTGCCAAAAGGACCTTAGTTGTTTTGTTGTTAATTGTGTGTTTATGTGCAGGGAGACAAGAATATAATAAAGTTTGAGGGTGATCACAATTCCCCAAGACCTCAATCGTATTATGATGCAGTCTCAATATTCTTTTATAGTATTTTGCACCCTCCTCAGCTGCCTACAACACGCTCAAATAAACTACATAAGGGAGCTTTTAAAGTTGAAAACATAACCAATGAGGTAAAACTCATGAAAAATCCATTTAAAACTGGACATTACCTTATGCTTCCAAGGAATCACCTTTATCTTTGATTGCTGTCCCAGAGTTTGTTCTTTGAAATCATCAATGGCATGCAGTCAGCTGGCACGGTTGCATGCAGTTCATCAGCAGATGCACTTAAAATCCCAAATGGTGTGATACAGTTCCCTTTGCTGCCTGTATATTGTAAAAATATTGCTATATACCAATGGCTTTACCCTGTCCTTTTCAGCCAGCGGATCTGTAGTTGAATTGTTGTCCGAGAGCATGAATCAGATGTCCATCAAGAATGAGACTGACTTGGTACGGAACCTGATGTTTTAAATGTGTTTGATATGAAAACTCTTTCCTTATATATTTCTATCAAATGCAGGATTTTCTTTTAGATGAAAATCATGACCTATCCGAGATGGATGGGGATAATGTTGTATCTCATTTGCAGGTAAAGTTATTAATTACATAATATTACGAGTTGGTTTAACAGTAACTTTAACCTTGTATACTTTGCAAGTTATTAAGCATCATGTAATGCATTCTCTTATTTTCAACTGGTGATCAGTGAAGGCCATTCTCTTAGCAAGGAGCATGAACTGAGTTTTGATACGCTTCCCTCTTGTAAACTGTCTGATGGTAATATCCCTTTCTTGTAGGATAAAACAAGAAGGCAAAATGAGGAGTCTTGCTCGTACACAAGCTCCAAAAGAGAAAGTTTGGGCAGATGTTCATCCTTTGGAGCTGCCAGTGATGGATCATTGTTGGGTGATGCTAATGATAAGCAGGAGGTGCGCTGCTTTAGTTCCCTAATTTATACATGCAATGCTCAAACCACGATGAAAGCAGGAAAGTCGGACGATGTGTTTTCTGAAATACAAAATGTACATGATTCACCTGTTTCCATTTGGTCTGTTTCATCTCAATCAGAGCTCTTCTTGTTACCAGTCACTTATATGGGCTTCAAACTAGTGAAAATTGAATAGCACTTTGAAGTGATTAATGGGGAAAATATGCTGATCTGATGCTTTGACATTTGCTTTTTGTAGAATATGACAGTAAAGGCTTTGGCTACACCACTAAGGCAGAAACCGAGTAAACCAGTCCAGAAAACGAAGGAGAAGAAGATCCAAGCACTATGGAAGAAGCTGAAACGCGAAAAGGTGGAGATGGGGGATAATCTATCTCAGCGTTTCAAGGTGTGCCTCGGGCACAAGAGGACTAAATCCTCAGGAGTGGTTACAACCTGATAACCCTGACGAGGCTGCTTGAACCACTGATCGACGAACGCAGATCTGACCTAACACGCACAACCAAGCTGCAACCTTAGGGTATATATATGTAATATAACGCCACGCCGCATGCCAGGATGCTCGAAAGCTGAGCACGTCCTTGTATCATCGCTTGTAACTCTGCCTGATCCTTCTTTTCACCTGCAGTGTGCACTTGCCAGCCAGTTCCTAACCCGTTTTGATCCTGTAGATCGTCATGTTGTAACAGCAGCGGTGCAACACTTGAGAGCGACTCTTTCGCTCCACCCTTTGAATTCGTTTGAAGAAAATTTTGTTTGGGGCGAAGCTACCTGGTGAGTGCTGGGTAGATTGACCATATAGCGTGCCCCTTAACAAGCTTCACTGTGCTGCCTTGCCTTGACCGTTCGTCTCTCATCAATCCAACGAACTGCCTACCTGTCCCCGTCTCATTTGCAGCACCGTCAAGTCTGATGTGGAAACGTACTGTCTGCATAATGCTTCTGTTGACGACACGTATCGGTCGCCGCCCGCGTGTGGGAAAGATCAGCCGCTAGCTGCCGGATCAGGAATGGCGTGTCGAAGACGGGCGCACCATTTTGGGTGCGACGGAGACCGGCCGCGCGCCGAACCTCTCGAGAGTCAAGAAGGTAAGCGCGAGACGCCGGCCGGCGGCGCTCTGTCACTTCGGGAGCCATACGTACGTAGATGCGTGTGCTGTGTGACAGCAACACGTAGCAGCGGCATCATGCCATCAGAAGCACAAGCAGCATCTGTCTGCCGGGCTAACCCAACACGCATCGCGATCCGTCAGCCCCAGCGAGCTCCATGAAGCTGCTGCTGCTGCTGGCCTCGTCCGTGTCCATCGCGGCGTCGTCGGCCAGCAGCACGGATGCCGGCGGCAGCGACGACGAGGCCGCCGTCGGGTCATTCTGCGGCTGGGAGGGAGGGGGTGACGTGCCGGTGCCGGCGCGTGGTGGCGCTGCGCCTGCCGTCCCGCGGGCTCGCCGGCGTCCTCTCGCAGGCAGCAGCTTCAGCGTGGAGGTGTGCATGGTTGGCGCGGCGGCGGGACGGTGGGAGCTTCAGTCAAGGGAAAGCAGCGAAGCCGCGGCTTGACACCGCCGA
>LAPY01003839.1:18507-28735 GCA_000970635.1 Eragrostis tef
GAGATAGCCAATGGCATTCATGTAAATATGACCTTCCCTCTCCTTATAAATATGGAGGGGAACGGACCTGTACGATCATCTGTTTTTCGGGCCAAGAGCCAAAGTAACCAGCATTCGAACCGCACTCAACTTTCTCTGAATGCTTAACCCCTTCACCCGGCACCGCGAGCAAAGGAGGGCTTCGCGCAGTCTGGACTGCAGGGAACCTGACTGAGAGCATCTTCGACCGGAGCCTTAAAGACAAACGAAGGGCTTCGCCAACATCATCTCCTTCGATCTGCTACTCCGAGCATCAGGAGGGCTTCGCGGAGCTGAACCGAAGGCCATAATCACCTTCGACGATCCAGGACGAGCCGAATATAATCAATAACACGTTGGAGGGCTTCGGCACGTTGTATCTCAACCTTCGATCCCCCAACACTAGATGTAAATGTTAAATCTAGCTTCAATCTTCAAGAAAATATTTGTTGCACTGATGTCTTCACAACTCTTTTAGAACCGAAACTCAATAAATTGTCTTTGGAATTTTTTTCTTCAACTGATACCCTTCAAAAAAGGCTCTTCGGAAAGTTGTCATTACTTGACTCTTCGGAAGAACATTCATCAACTATAACCTCTTCAGAAATTATTCTTCGGTAATACTCTTCGGAAATATTCAGCTTACAGAAATCCTCTGACAAAAATTACAATAACCAAACTGCGTGATTGACGCCTTGATAATTAACCAAATCTTCAAAATGCATGACAAACATACCGCTTTACCATTAACTGTCCAGCGTATTTAACGGGAGGAATATCCGTTATTCCTGGAAGCCAAACGGTCGCGACTGCTCTCTTTAACCCGTCCGCTACAGTCTTCTTCTTCACACATCTCTCGCCGCCGCCATTTCGCAACCCTAGCTCTTCACCACCAAATCTTTTCCATCTTCCATCTTCAATCCAAGCCCATAGACGCCACCTCCCCCGAGAAAACTACCTCCATCCCCGAAGGAGAGCAACCCGAGGACTCCAGCTCCACCAGCTCGCTGACCCGCGTGGAAGTCCTGATGTCACAAGGGAACATTCCTCTGCCGGTGGATTATTGGAAGCTGGGAACGCTGACCAACGAGTACCTTGCTAAGCTGCGGGACCAAGGATGGTTTTCAGACTTCGTCCTTGTCAAGGAGAATCGAGGGGATGAACTCTTTAGCTTCAACACCACCAAAATCCCAATGTTTGAATCTCAACTCATCTGCGGGTTTAACTTGCCACCTTCTCATTTCCTTGAGCGCATTTGCAAGTACTATTCCATAGAGATGATACATCTGAAGCCCCAGGCCATCACCTTGCTTAGCATCTTTTCCATCTTGTGTGAATGTTGGCTGGGGACTGCTCGTTCTGTAGATCTGTGGCGTGTTTATCATGAGCCCCGGTACTACAACAATCCGGAATCATCGGCTCGGTGAGTTTCAACTTGAGCAGGATGGCCTCCTATCCCTATCCTCCTTTCACCTACAAGACTTCATGGAGCAGCTTCAAGTGGAGGCATTTCATCATGGACATCGCTACTGAGCCTAGCATCTTTGATAGAGGATTATTGCGGTTCCATCAAGGATGGATTAAGCCCATGCCGATCATGGACGATCGCCTTCGATGCATGGTGGCCAAGGTGTCTGACTTGGTTGGGAATGCCTCCGAGGAGAACACATCGTGGAAGAGTTCGTGCGTCGGTGAAGTTTCCCGCTTCAACGGCGAGAGCCATTAGCCATGTTCAATGATGGCCCTCAGGATCCCACCTGGCTCCCCAAAGGATGTAAGGCTTTAACCTTTTCACATCATCTTTCCGAACGATATCACCATACTGAATTTATAACTTATCTTTGACTTTCATACAGCCACTGAAATTCCCGAAGAGGTAGTCAAGCGGCGAATCTGGGATATTCTGAAAACGAATCCCGTTGCCAGGCCAGATACTGTCCCAGCTCCCTTCGGCGCTTCAAATCCTCCCGAAGAGGTTTAAACTCTTCAGGACACCTTTCTCTTGTTGTATTGCACTCACCGACAACCTTTAATCTTTATCAGGATATTTTTGGCCCTGATCCCATGGAGGGTGATCCCAAAAGCGCCATGATCCTAGAATCCAGTAATTCGGAGAAAGAGACAACCAATGTTCCGAAGGGGATAGAAGCCTCCATCACTGCTGCTGCCATCTCGACTGGGTCAGAGAATCCTGCAGAAGTAAGTCTTCGGCACTTATTCATTCTTGTCTCCCAATTCTGTTGTTATCTCATCAAAAGAACATGCCTTCATGAAGATTGTAGTTGCCAAGGAACTCAGCCTCGAAGAGAAGGCTGAAGTTCTGAAAGCTTCCTTACTGTCCGATGGCCCGAAGGGTCCATCGATGCCACCACCATAGCCGCAAGTCACCACAAGGTCACGAACCTTGAAAGCTAAAGCTTCAGAGGAAGCCACTGCTCCAAAAACACGGGGTGTTCCTCGGAAGAGAAAGTGTAAGGCAGCCCCAACCTACTGAGCCTAGCATCTTTGATAGAGGATTATTGCGGTTCCATCAAGGATGGATTAAGCCCATGCCGATCATGGACGATCGCCTTCGATGCATGGTGGCCAAGGTGTCTGACTTGGTTGGGAATGCCTCCGAGGAGAACACATCGTGGAAGAGTTCGTGCGTCGGTGAAGTTTCCCGCTTCAACGGCGAGAGCCATTAGCCATGTTCAATGATGGCCCTCAGGATCCCACCTGGCTCCCCAAAGGATGTAAGGCTTTAACCTTTTCACATCATCTTTCCGAACGATATCACCATACTGAATTTATAACTTATCTTTGACTTTCATACAGCCACTGAAATTCCCGAAGAGGTAGTCAAGCGGCGAATCTGGGATATTCTGAAAACGAATCCCGTTGCCAGGCCAGATACTGTCCCAGCTCCCTTCGGCGCTTCAAATCCTCCCGAAGAGGTTTAAACTCTTCAGGACACCTTTCTCTTGTTGTATTGCACTCACCGACAACCTTTAATCTTTATCAGGATATTTTTGGCCCTGATCCCATGGAGGGTGATCCCAAAAGCGCCATGATCCTAGAATCCAGTAATTCGGAGAAAGAGACAACCAATGTTCCGAAGGGGATAGAAGCCTCCATCACTGCTGCTGCCATCTCGACTGGGTCAGAGAATCCTGCAGAAGTAAGTCTTCGGCACTTATTCATTCTTGTCTCCCAATTCTGTTGTTATCTCATCAAAAGAACATGCCTTCATGAAGATTGTAGTTGCCAAGGAACTCAGCCTCGAAGAGAAGGCTGAAGTTCTGAAAGCTTCCTTACTGTCCGATGGCCCGAAGGGTCCATCGATGCCACCACCATAGCCGCAAGTCACCACAAGGTCACGAACCTTGAAAGCTAAAGCTTCAGAGGAAGCCACTGCTCCAAAAACACGGGGTGTTCCTCGGAAGAGAAAGTGTAAGGCAGCCCCAACACCTACAGCCCCTGCAGTAACCAAGCTAGTAAGCTTTAGGAATCCACCCAGGCCTGATGATCAAGTTTCTCTGTCTATTGCATTTGGTACTCTGTTTGCTGGATTTTTGCGCATCTCTCAAGCATACAAATCTCAGGGCAAGGCTACGGTTTCTATCAAGAGGCCTCGCGTTTGCGCCGCGGGAAGTGCCAAAGCCCTCCCGATTCCTGCATCAACACCAGTTATATCTCCGAAGGGTTCTTCTCCTAAGCCCAGTGTTTTCGCCAAAATTATCAACGAAGTCCAGATTGCTTAAAACTGGCATCTCAAGACTTATCGGTCCTTCAATTCCAAGATTGGCGAGCTGCAGAATCAGGTTCAACAGCTTCAACAGCAATTGTCAGAATCTTCCGCCAACACTTCCTCAGCAGACAAGGACAAGCTTTCCCAACTGGAAGGTGAATTGGCGACCGCCCGCAAAGCTTTGGAGGATACGAAAACGGCCCACACTTCAGAGCTAAAGAATTTGCGAGACGCCAACAACTCTCTATATACCTCTATTGCTGGTAACTCCTTTGACCATTATCCTGATGCATTCTTCCCTTGTTTTTGCTTTCTCTTAACCTTTTTGTTCTCTCTACCAGAATTGAACACTTCTGCCAAACTTCTCGAGGAAAAGGTTTCTGCTAAAAATCAAGAGCTTCAAGATCTTCAGAAGGAAGTGGCGGAACTTAAATCTGAGAAGGCTGCCCTTGAATCAGCTAAAGAAGAAATGCTTGAAGATGGTCGCGTCCGAAGCACTGCAAGTAATACCAGCTTTACTTGCGCTGCTGAAGAGCATGATGCTCTATTCGAGACTGTTGCTGCTGATGCCGATGTTTTTGTCACCTCCTTGAACCTTGAGACTGAAGTTGTTCCTGATGCTGCACCTTCCGGAGATGAATCCTCTGGTGATCATGGCGATGAGTGATACTTTAGCTGCGCTTCTTTTATGTAATGAACTTTATTTTTGTAACATGAAACCTGTGATATGAGAGCGAAGGCTCTTAACTTAAATGCTACTAAGTATTTTATGCTCCGATATCCTCCCCCCCTGCTTTGATATGGACAACGATAGTTGTTAACAGGAAAATAGTGATCAAATAGGGCAAATTCCTATAGCAGCATGTGTTTTTGGAACCTTAAAAGGGGTTCATACACATTTGAGTGTTTTCGGCTGAACGTGCAGCTGGTTTGAGTTAGGCCACTTATGAACCCTTCTGTGGGCTAAGGGTCCCTTTCCATACTTTAAATCATTGCGTAACTTATGAACCACATTGTGGCTAAGCCTTGCGGACATTTAGGTGCCTGAAAAAGTTGTTCGTACCGTCCCTGCGAACCAGGTGCGTGGTCACGGCGCAGCCAAACATAGTAGACCAGCCGAAGGGCTTAGCCTTGTATCCGAAGGGATCTGACTTCACGGGCTCGAAAGAGCAGATTTTTATCGATTAGGCTCGATAGGGTAGCTCACAAAAACTTTCGAACACACCCGAAGGGGCAAAAAATTTCCGAACACGCCCGAAGCGGCAAAAATTTCCGAACACACCCGAAGGGGCAAAAAATTCCGAACACGCCCGAAGGGGCAAAATTTCCGAACACGCCCGAAGGGGCAAAAATTTCCGAACACACCCGAAGCGGACAATTTTTATTAACTGGACCCGAAGGGGCAAATTTCACTTATCAGGCCCGAAGGGGATATTACATTATGCATAAAACCTACGCAACTGATCTTCTGGCGGTCCGATCCACAGGATCTTTGTCCCACGGTGCTCTGTATTCCAAGTTCCTGGCAACAAGCCGCCATTGACCTCTGCTAACACATAAGCTCCTAAATCTACGTCTTCTACTACCAAAAACGGTCCTTCCCAAGGAGAAGATAGCTTGTGCTTGTCCTTGGTGTTGATATCTTTCTTGATCACCATGTCTCCCACACTCAGCGTCCTTCCAATCACCTTTTTCTGATATTGCTTCCGGAGATCTACTTGATACCTCTTCACATGATCAAGTGCGGTATTCCTCTCTTCTTCCAGCAATAATAAATCAACTTCTCTCGCGTCAGGTTGATCATCCTCATAGAAATTTGTTATCCGGCGAGCCCCCAAGTGTCTCAGGCGGTAACACAGCATCAGCCCCATACACCAAGTAGAACATAACACAGTATCTCGTGTGGCATGGCTTGTTGAAGTTCTGGCAGACCATAACACAGTAGGTAGTTCTTCAATCCAATTCTTCCCTTTGGCCGACAATTGTCAAACACTCCGGTCTTCATGCCACTCATGATAATACCATTGGCTCTTTCCACTGCTCCATTAGTCTGTGCATGTGCTACTGAGGAGGTGGGATGTATAATCCCATGATCAGCACAAATCTTTCGAACTTGTTGCCAATGAACTGTCTTCCATTGTTGGATATTAGCTTCTTCGTAACACCAAATCTTGTAACAATCCCTCTCATGAACTTCACGGTTGCTTCCTGGGTGATGCGTGACACTGCTTCGGCTTCAATCCACTTCGTGAATGTGTCTATCGCCACATACAAAAACTTGTATCCTCCTTTAGCTTGCGTGAAAGGTCCCAGAATGTCGATCCCCCAAATGGTGAACGGCCATGACAGGGGTATCGTGTGCAACTCCTGTGCATGCCGAGTACTCTGCTTACTGAAGAATTGACAATTAGCACATGTCTTCACTAGCTTGATTTCATCTTGTTTGGCTGTCACCCAATAAAACCCGTGCCGAAAGGCTTTGCCGACCAGGGAGTGATAGGCGGTGTAGGCTCCACAAATTCCTCCATGAATGGCATTAAGCAATCGGACTCCCTCTTTGGAAGAAATACACTTCAGAAAAATAGCGTTTCGAGCTCTTCGGTATAGCACTCCATCCTCTAACACGTATGGTTTTGCCTTTCGAGCAACTCGTTCAGTCGTGGCATCATCGTGGGGTATCGGGTTGTTCTCCAAGAACTATCTGATGGGCATTTGCCAATCCTCTTCATGACCTTCTCTCGAATCAATCACCATCATATCTCTCTCTGGTCTTGAGCTTGCGACTGAAGGCTTCACAAGCTTCTCAAGAATAACATGTTCAGGAACTGCTGATCTTGACGAAGCGATCCATGCTAGGTGATCAGCATCTCTATTATCTAGGCGCGAGATGTAGCGCACCTCAAATCCATCAAATCCTTCCTTGATCTTTCGAACTTCTTCTAGATAATCAGCCATCTTTTGATCTGAGCATTGGTACTCCTTCTGTACCTGTCTGGCGACTAGCTGTGAATCCCCTTTCACAAGTAGCCGATTAATTCCTAGTGTCTTAGCAATGCGCAGACCCGAGACAAGGCCTTCGTATTCCGCAACATTGTTCGTAGCTTGAAACAACAGCTGAACTGCATACTTCATGATCTTTCCATTGGGTGAAACAAGCACCACGCCAGCCTCAGCTCCCTTCAAGGTGAAGGAGCCATCAAAATACATGGTCCAGTGCGTAGGGTCCACCCTGTCTTCTTCTCCATCATCGGTCCATTCTGCAATAAAATCTGCTAAGGCCTGTCCTTTCACCCCTCTTCTCGGCACGAACTCCACCTCATATTGTCCCAATTCTACTGACCATTGGGCAATTTGGCTACAAGCTTTCTTGCTGTGTAGAACAGCCTGAAGAGGTCGATCGGATACCACTCTAATTGAACGAGTCAGAAAGTAATGCTTCAACTTTCTTGACGTCATCAGGATAGCATATAGCAGCTTCTGCACCATGGGATAACGTGTCTGGGCTTCTTTCAAGATTTCGCTGACGAAGTACATGGCCCTCTGCTTTAACTCGCCTCCTTCTTCTCGTTCCACCGTTAACGCCGCACTGACTACTGAATCAGTAGCTGCGACATACAGGAGCAGATTTTCACCAGGAACTGGCGGTACCAACGTGGGCATCTTCTTCAGATAAGCCTTCAACTCGTGGAATGCCTTTTCCGCCTGCTCATCCCATTCAAAATCTTCTTTCCTTCGTAATATCTTATACAAAGGCATACCTTTTTCGCCTGAGCGGGGGATGAATCTGTTCAAGGCCGCTATCATGCCGGCTAGCTTCTGGATCTCTCTCCTAGTCTTGGGTGGCTTTAGCTTCTCATTGTTGCCATCTTCATGGGGTTTGCATCAATGCCTCGCTGGGAGATCATGTATCCCAGTAGCTTGCCCAATGTCACCCCAAAAACGCACTTCTGCGGATTAAGCTTCATCTTGTACTTGCGTAGGTTGGCAAAGGTTCGCTTGAGATCGTCCAGGAGGTTCTTCTTCTTTTTCGTCTTGACCACGATATCATCGATGTAAGCTTCAATGTTCTTCCCGATCTGCTCTTTGAAAATGAGGTTCACGCACTTTTGATAAGTGCACCCAACATTCTTTAGGCCGAAGGGCATCGTAACATAACAGAAGATTCCGAAGGGAGTTATAAAGGCAGTCTTCTCTTGATCCTCTACTTTGAGACTAATTTGGTGGTACCCAGACCGGTGAGACTAGCACCATGCCAGCCCCGGCTCCCTTCAAGGTGAAGGAGCCATCGAAATACATGGTCCAGTGCGTAGGGTCCACCCTGTCTTCTTCTCCATCATCGGTCCATTCTGCAATAAAATCTGCTAAGGCCTGTCCTTTCACCCCTCTTCTCGGCACGAACTCCACCTCATATTGTCCCAATTCTACTGACCATTGGGCAATTTGGCTACAAGCTTTCTTGCTGTGTAGAACAGCCTGAAGAGGTCGATCGGATACCACTCTAATTGAACGAGTCAGAAAGTAATGCTTCAACTTTCTTGACGTCATCAGGATAGCATATAGCAGCTTCTGCACCATGGGATAACGTGTCTGGGCTTCTTTCAAGATTTCGCTGACGAAGTACATGGCCCTCTGCTTTAACTCGCCTCCTTCTTCTCGTTCCACCGTTAACGCCGCACTGACTACTGAATCAGTAGCTGCGACATACAGGAGCAGATTTTCACCAGGAACTGGCGGTACCAACGTGGGCATCTTCTTCAGATAAGCCTTCAACTCGTGGAATGCCTTTTCCGCCTGCTCATCCCATTCAAAATCTTCTTTCCTTCGTAATATCTTATACAAAGGCATACCTTTTTCGCCTGAGCGGGGGATGAATCTGTTCAAGGCCGCTATCATGCCGGCTAGCTTCTGGATCTCTCTCCTAGTCTTGGGTGGCTTTAGCTTCTCATTGTTGCCATCTTCATGGGGTTTGCATCAATGCCTCGCTGGGAGATCATGTATCCCAGTAGCTTGCCCAATGTCACCCCAAAAACGCACTTCTGCGGATTAAGCTTCATCTTGTACTTGCGTAGGTTGGCAAAGGTTCGCTTGAGATCGTCCAGGAGGTTCTTCTTCTTTTTCGTCTTGACCACGATATCATCGATGTAAGCTTCAATGTTCTTCCCGATCTGCTCTTTGAAAATGAGGTTCACGCACTTTTGATAAGTGCACCCAACATTCTTTAGGCCGAAGGGCATCGTAACATAACAGAAGATTCCGAAGGGAGTTATAAAGGCAGTCTTCTCTTGATCCTCTACTTTGAGACTAATTTGGTGGTACCCAGAGTAAGCATAAAAAAAAAACTCAATAATTCACTAGTAGAAGTAGAGTGTACAATTTGATCTATTCGTGGAAGAGGGTACTCGCTTTTGGACAAGCTTTATTAATACTAGTATAATCTACGCACATCCGCCATGAACCATCAGGTTTAGGAACTAATACAGGATTTGCTAACCATTCAGGATAGTCGACCGTTCTTATGAACCCGGCTTGAAGAAGCCTGGTCACCGCCTCGTGTATGGCGTTGCGCTTGTCTGGACTGTATCTTCTCTACTTCTAAAATCATTATCTCAAAATATCCAATTCCCACTTCTAGCTTCTCTGAATCTCGGGGCGAGATTCCATTTAAGGGGGGTAGTTTGTCACACCCCAAAATTTCAGTTTTGGGATGTGAATCATTTTTCATCTTTAAATGCTAATTATCAATATTTTCAAATGTTTTTATTATTGTTTTCCATTTAAATTGAATTTATTTTGTCTTATCAAATGTTTGCCTCAAATGATTTCTTTTATTTTAATTGAAAGATTTATTTAAAATGGATTGATTTTGAAAATGTTTAAATAAGAAGGTTTTAATGTCTTAAAACTTTGAGCATGCTTGTTTTGAATTTCTAATGTTTTATTTGAAACGATTTGACTCTTTTCATTATTTCATAAACTAGAAAATATGTAAAACAATACCCCTTGCTAAATGGACCTCGAGCCGGTATAAGTCTTGTCGAAATAACTCACCCGACCTTTTCCCCTTATCTCTTTTTTTCTTTCTTTCATTTTTCCCAAGCCTTTCCTTTATCCCGATGATCTGCAGCAAGGCAGCTGCACTGAACTTTTCATGCCTTGTCTCCACATTTCATTTCTCTCTCCTTGATCTCTCAGTTCTTCCCCGTGGCTAAACAGCAGCAGCGCACTAGCAAAGCACCACCACAGCGCAGCACATTCAGCTCTCACTTTGTGCACAATAAAACCTGCCCCACAACACCCTCAATCAATCACCATGAAAGAGAAACGAAAACAGCTGCTGTAATGGTCATTACCGAGCTCGTTTGATGGCTGGACGTTTCTCCTCCCTCTCCTGCCCTTTCCTCTCACTCTCTTGGTGTATATAAGCACCCCTAGGCGTCCCTTGTTCTGGCTGACGACCTCCCCTGCCCCTTCCCCTTCATT
>LAPY01003839.1:29502-44319 GCA_000970635.1 Eragrostis tef
AGCTGCTGTAATGGTCATTACCGAGCTCCTTTGATGGCTGGACGTTTCTCCTCCCTCTCCTGCCCTTTCCTCTTCCTCTCTTGGTGTATATAAGCACCCCTAGGCATCCCTTGTTCTGGCTGACGACCTCGCCTGCCCCTTCCCCTTCATTCCCATCCAGTAACCATGAATTCACCTTCGTCTCTCTGCTGTGTCCAGCCATGGCGTCCACGGTTGGCATCAGTATTCCCGTCGATCCATGCTTCCAAATGCCACCAAACTTTACCAGAAGGTGCGCATGTTCATCAACTACGTCATATCCGAATATCACGGTCAAAGGAACTTCGATGAGTCAGGAATATGATGTTGACGTCTCCGTTCCCGACGATCCGTCCAGAGAAATGTCGCCAAATTTCAGCAGGTGATCCTTTTGTCCTCTATATCATATCCGAATTTCAAGGCCATAGGTGCTCCGATGGATTGGGAATCTGATTCGCCCTCTGATTCATGTCTGTTCACTTCCAGCCACAGTGTCCTTGATTGGCATCAATGTTCCCGGCTATCCGCCAAGAGAATCGTCCCCAAATCTTACCAAGAGATGCGCCCCGTCGTTCGTCACGTCATATCCAAAGGTCACAGCCAGAGGAGTGCTGATGCGACCTGAATCCGCACTGCCATGCCATCTGTTCCCTGTTCTGGACGCGCCCAGGGCGCTCGACGGTAATTCTTCCTTTGTTCTGTTCAATACAGAGGCTTCGTTGATGACCTCCCAATACCGTGTCATGTCCCATAAGGTCCTCTTTTTTGTCACAGGATTTCTCGCCGAGATCAGCATCAGTGTTTCCAGGAACGCTATTTCTCCTGCAATTGTCGCAGAACAGTCTTGCTGTGTTCCAACGGCTCAATCTAATATTCCAGTAAAGTTCTGTCCAAATAATCATGTCTCGATCATGTTCCACATAATTCTGAGCATTCCTGTTCAAGCCTTTTCTTGCATCTTGCAGCCAATACACGGAAACACGCAAATATTCATTTTGATGTCTGTGCACGGCCATCATAAAAACTGCGAGCAATCATCTCTTTTTTTCTGCTGCACCGAGCGTGTTCCCGCTGTTGCATATCTATTGGTGAGCTTATTGCTGTACAAACACTTCATCGAATCATGTACCAAAACATTGTGAACAGGCAGTCTGTTCACATCTGTGCTAACCACCCATAGTGCAGTTTTTATATAAGCTTAATCCTAAACCTTTGTTTATCCATATCTTTTTGCTCCTAACTCCGAATTAAGTGATTCTTTCGCCTAAATTCTTGTTACAACCTAACCTATCAAACCATAGCCCTTGTTAAACCATCTTCTTACTGTTTTATCCCCTGCATTGTTTATTTATTGTATGTTTGTTTTTCAATGTTTGCGTGAATAGGAATAAACGCCCGGGAACCGTACGAATATCATGAAGACCAAGAAACAAGATCACTGAGCAACAAAACTAAGAGGCAAGTGTCCTTGACCATCTTGTACCTAGTTTACAAATGATTTGTTTGCAAACATGCATGCTTGAGTCAATATGCTATAGAACCTATGTGTAGGGTTTATTAGAATTGTCATATCATACCTTGTCGCCTTAGTTTACCTCTATTTATTTATGGGTAGAATGCTTAGCTTTGCTTTATGTCGGGTTGGGAAGAATATAACTTGATTAATCGAACTTCTGTCACATGAGGGTTGAATGGTAATTCTTTAGCAACTTGAATGGAGCTAGGGATTTGGGTGATAATGGTATGGGAGCTGTGCTGGGGTTACCGGCAGCTCGGGGACTGTGCTGGGGTTACCGACAGTCCCTTGGTTTGTTGTTGATCACCTAAATCTAAGGACCGGTTCGTGAAGTCACCACCCATGAAAACCGTACAACCACGACTCCAAGAATGGGCGCGGCCTGGCGTATTACACTGTGCCATAGCCCTTGTTAAACCATCTTCTTACTGTTTTATCCCCTGCATTGTTTATTTATTGTATCTTTGTTTTTCAATGTTTGCGTGAATAGGAATAAACGCCCGGGAATCGTACGAATATCATGAAGACCAAGAAACAAGATCACTGAGCAACAAAACTAAGAGGCAAGTGTCCTTGACCATCTTGTACCTAGTTTACAAATGATTTGTTTGCAAACATGCATGCTTGAGTCAATATGCTATCGAACCTATGTGTAAGGTTTACTAGAATTGTCATATCATTCCTTGTCGCCTTAGTTTACCTCTATTTGTTTATGGGTAGAATGCTTAGCTTTGCTTTGTGTCGGGTTAGGAAGAATATAACTTGATTAATCGAATTTCTGTCACATGAGGGTTGAATGGTAATTCTTTAGCAACATGAACGGAGCTAGGGATTTGGGTGATAATGGTATGGGAGCTGTGCTGGGGTTAACGGCAGGCCCGGGGCTGCAATCGGGGACCGGTTCGTGGAGCAACCACCCATGAAAACCGTACAACCACAAGTCCAAGAATGGGCCCGGCCTGGCGTATTACACTGTAGAGACCAGTTTTGTGCGTGCCAAACAGTGGTGCGAGGAAAGCGGGGTACGCCAGAATTATTGGGAGAGAGATGTGTGGGGACAGGAGAGGTACTCCTCGGAACCATATGTCACAAGAGGGGGCCTCTAGCAAGTAACCCTATCGGTGGAACCTCAATGGGCACGTACAAGCTGGAGGAAGCTGTGGAAAAGCCTTGTTGTGATCTCCTGGCCGCACACCTAAGGAAGTGTGCATGTGTTTGCCCGACGCGGCATAAAGGAGAGTTTAGTCCACCTGGCAACAGGGGATGAAATCACAACTCGTGGGGAAATATGTACAACCTCTGCAGAGTGAAAACTGTCATGACAGCCGTGCTCACGGTCAAGAGCGGCATGGACCCTCACACGATTAGTTGGGAATGCTGGTTGAAGGGCAATCATAGTAGGGTAACTGTGATTGGGTACAGGTGGAGTAACCTGTAGAGACGTACAGGGTGGTTGGAACCCTTTATCTTGGCAAGGTGGAGTAACCTTGGCCGTTTGGAGATACATATCATCTAGTAAATAGGAGTTGCTTTATGAAATGTTTTACTTAACCGCATTTATGCAAATAAACCCCTATAAGCCTTTCTTGTTATCAGCCAACATGTCATACTTTCCCCCCCTTGATGAGTACTCTATGTACTCACGCGGACCCAAAACCACCTTTTGTTTGTTGCTCAGTGAATGAAGACATCGAGGAGTACTTGAAGGTGGAGAAGCGATGTTCTGGGCATGCAGTCTTCTGGTCGACTTCCTGCGGGGTTGAAGGACGCCAACGTTTAGATTTATTCCGCTGCAATGTAATCTTTTTTTAGACCAGTTGGTCATTTTTGTAATAAAGTTATCGATTTAATAAAGATATTGTTCTTTTATCACATATATTGTCATGTGTGCGTGAAAACTTGATCCTGGACACGCATACACATGCATTCGGTTTTGGTCTTTGAAACTGGGTGTGACAATGACCTCCCTGGGGATCCCGGGCATATCAAACGGTTTCCATGCGAACACGTCGATATTCTCCCGGAGGAAGGCCACGAGCGCGTTTTCCTATTTGGTGTCCATGCCCCAACCAATGGTCGCCGCCTTGGTGAGGTCATCCTTGCTGAGCGGCACCTCCTTGTTCGGCACTTCGACTGGCTTTGTGGCTCCGATCGGAAGAGGGGGGACCAACATTCAGGGTCTTCGGAGTATGTGATACTTCGGCCTTTGACGCCTCGGCCTCCGGTGGAGGGTTCAGAGATTCATCTTTGAAGTGTCCTGCCAGGATCAATGCATTCAGGTCACATCTGGATGCTTACTCTTGATCGGCGCAGATTGTGATCACGGCTTTGGGCCCGGAGATCTTCAACTGGGCGTAGGTGAAGTGAGTTGTGGCCATGAACTTGAACAGAAAAGGTCTTCCCAAAATACAGTTGTAGGTGGATTCAAAATCGGCTACTTTGAAGGCTAGAACTTCCGATCCCTTGTTTTCCTTGGTTCCCACTGTGACTTCCAGATGTATTTTTCCCAGAGGGCGAGAGGACACCCCTGGGACTATGCCATGGAAGGCCCCATTAGCAGGAGTCAGAGCAGTGAGCGGCAGCTTCGTCTCCAGATAAGTCTTCTTCATCAACAGGTTTAGCCCACTTCCATTGTCGATGAGAGTCTTGGCGATCTTGTTTCGATGCACAATAATCTTGGCAACGAAGGGTAGTTCGGGACCAATCGGCAGAGTCTTCGGGTGATCCTCAGCTCCAAACATGATCGGAACATCCGACCATTCTAGCTTCCTTGTACACGGCTCGGCAGGTAGCACTTCTCTGTGGATCTTCTTGTACTGCGTCCGGGACGCCAACGCGGAACTCCCCCGAAGATCATATTGATATCAGGGAACCTCTCCTCATCGTCATCATGGTCTTGCCTCTCTTGACAGGGCGGCCCATTGTTCCTGTTGTGACCCCTATGATCATCACGAAGCCTGATCTTTCCTTCGGCAAATCTCCTCTGCTCCAGGGTCTGGTAGTCATTGCACTCCCACTACTAGAATCCTAACCAACCCCGAACGTGAAAGTGAGTCCCCGACCAACTCTCGATAACCTTAACTATAGCCGATGGTTCTATATATTGCCGATTGTTAGAAGCCTAACGCTCGGCCTTTTGCTCAATTACCGTAGGTTGGAACCAGCCCTCTCTGTCTTCTGCTTAATAACCGAAGGTTGGAACCAGACCGCTCGGGCATTCCTCCGCGTCATTGACGGTTCAATGCACCCGCTCGGCTAATGCTCCAAGTGACCGATGGTTCAACAAGTCCTCGACTGTTTGCAATTGACGGACGGTAAAATGCTCACATTGATGGTCCAGCCTGAGTACTCTGCGTACGAATCAGTCAAAAGGCAGTTAGCATCATCCGTGGGTGGGGGCGTCAATCCAGGATCTGCTATTTCCTTCCTCCGGTCCCCTCCTGTTCTTGCTCAGTCTTATCCATAGATCGCCGATCAATCCGTCGCCATATTGTTGTTGCCGCGTTACACCTCCCTGTATCAAGAGCAGCCGTCTCATCGCACACCCGCTGACGGATGTACACCTTGCTCAATCTGGTGTTACAGGTAACGAGAGTAGATTCTTTAGTAGATGATCTATTTGTTCTCAATTGATATCCTTTTGTTCTCAATCTGATTGTTCTTACTAGTCCCTGAAAACTGCTCTTCCATTACTGAAAGCAATTGTCGCATCGCATGCCAAGCGCACAATGGATGCACTATGCCAAAAAAGTTGATCACAGACGCGGCTCAACTATCATTAGAGATACTGATTTTTTGCGTCTGAGAATTTTGGTCACTAATGTGAAGACATCAGAGACGCGAAAATCCGCGTCTGTAATGCTAACCGTTCAGAGACGCGTACGTCTCAAATGAGACCTTATTGAGACGCTGTTTGGCAACACGCGTCTGCAATTATAGATCATTTGAGACGCTATATGGTAAACCGCGTCTGTAGTGACCCTATATCAGAGACGTATATAGCCAACCCGCGTCTCTAATGATAAATAAAAAATTAAAAAAAATATGGTTACAAATGCACCTGCTCTTTCAATCAATGAAATGGTTACAGTAGAGATACACATGCTGATCCAACAATATTCATAAGCACATACAAGTTACACCAACTAGTCAAATCATACATGTTTTATCCATTATATAGAACACAAATACATGTTTTTTCATAGTTAAAATGATGGTAAGTATCACAACACTAAATGTTATACCAAGAACAGATTCACATGCTTTTCATAGTTACAATAATGGTTCAACAAATTGTTTCCACAATCTCCGCTGCTAGACTACAAACAATGAAACCCCAATAATGGTTCAACAGATGCATATTACAAAAATCCTATTGTCACAGATGCATATTGCGTAACAAGAACAAACTATTTCCGCAAAAAGAACCAACATGAATCCTCCATCAAAGAGCTCAGGCAAAAATCTATTTTGTAGTGTACTGATATGAACAGGCAACAAGTCCAGTACTGGTCAAAGAATAAAAACATACGTAAGTTGAAAGTTGAATTATTTCTATGGTCATGTAAGTTTGAAACATAATTCAACAATGTATTAAAAAATATTACCATGCCACAAGGCAGTAGAAACTAGAAGGGTAGAGCACAGGCAAGATGAGCTAGTTAATGGGATACCACTCACATTTGCTTGCATACCCTGAACAAAGAACACATCTTAGCTATACGAAGCGACCCGCCCCAGTAGCCTGCTTCCTGTTGCAAGGAAACAAAAGGAACTTAGCATATTTCTTGCAGTACAGTTTTCTAGAGAAACCTTTCACTTGCAGATCATGAAGCAGTATGATCGGCCAAAGCATTATATTAGATCAACAGATAAACTGTATTCAAGATAGCTAAGGAAATATTCATCTATATTTAGATAGGAAAGTTATAAGACTATGTTATAAACAAAGGTCTATGCTCACATATTGTCTCAGGTTGTTATGGCTTAACGCTGAATTGGATTGAACGATGAACAAAGGATTACAGCAGGGGCAGATACCTAGCTCGCCCTCCCTTGGAGGCTCTGAGTTGGAAATCAATCTTTGCTTGACCCTAACTAACACGCAGGACTTACCTATATAGAGCCTGCCTAAACCGACTAACAATTCAATCTAATCACGGCCGGCTAACAATCCTATTCCGGCTTTTATTCTTTATCGTAACTGAAGCTAACTTCTCTCTAACCACTCGTAGATTTCTTGGTCTTCTGACGGCGCTGGTACTTGTTACGAAAGAAGGAGTCCACAACACAGGTTAATGAGAAAAACATCACTATAGCCACAGAAAAATAATCCGTACCAGTAACTCTAGTGTAGTTACTTGAAAGCATGCAAACTATGATAAGCAGTGAAATATATCAGATTGGAACTGTTCCAAAATGCATGACATCTCCAAGAGAACATAGCAATAAATTTGTGTAGCAGCAGAAGCAAAAAATCTCTTTCAAAAAAAGAAAGAAAATGCAGCAGTGAAGTGTAGAAGTCTCTTTTCAAATCAACAAACATGTAGCCTCTTTTGTCTTTTCAATTAAGAGTGTTTACTCTAACTCTCTAACCTATGCCTCATCATGAAATCCTGATTCAAATTCAAAATGTTCATGAATTACCTAGGTTGTGATGTTCCAGTATATGATGGGGGTAAAGCTTCTAACATCTTACAAATAGCCTTCCAGTCTTCAATTTCATGCCATGTCACCTGCACCACAAAACCTCAGGTTATCAGCAAACGTGGTCATCCATACTGTACTTGTTCTTATTTTATTTTTGTTTTTACACTTTTGTTGAACTATAAAGAAGTCTTGTACTAATTCAGAAAGGTAAAATGTAAGGTACGATTTCATATCTAGTGATGGTTTAAATGAACAGTTAGTAGAACTGAAACAGTTAGCAGAATTTGCATCCAAGAGCTCATTACAGTTAATTAGTGTTGTAGTTATGAATATATCCAAGAACCCAGCTTTCTTGGGAAAGAGAATCATCAGGAAAAAAAACGAGTGGGTCACCATTCCGCAGTGAGAAAAACCATTCATAAAAAACAAGATGGTACAAAGGCTACTTGATGATAATTCTTGATTAAGTGTTTAACATTATAAGATGCACAGGCAGCTGCCTACAAAGGACACGGCAGCCATTCAATGTGATTAGTAGTTAAACAAGGCATTAACAAATGTCCAGATAGGTCAGACAGAAGAGAATTCAGAGGAGCTCTCCTCATTGCCGGTACCTTACTATTTACAGGATACATGTCAGTGTTACATGCAGTACTACATATCCTAAACCTGCATTACTGATCATGCTATAACTTGAAGTTGTTTGAATTACTACAGGTAGAGGAAATGATTAAGAGTAGCAATTAGCAAACCACATATATTAGTTTTGTCGGCTAGCTTTAAAACAGGATATTTAGTTTGATTGCATCTATTCCATAATTTGCATAAAAAACAGCAAGCTCTTTGGACGATTGGTTGCTCCAAAACATGTGAAGAGTAGGGGAACTCCTAACTAAAACCATGCAAATGTGCTATGAAAATAGAAACTGTTCAGATATCTAATCAAACACCTAGCAAGCATTAGCTCAAACTCACGTGTTGACAATAATGTCTCCATGCTCAGCCATCGCCAAGAGGATCTCTCCTGATCCACGATGCATCATCTCAAAACCCACGAGTTTGAGATGAATCAAACATACCAACAGATCTGGACTCAACTGAACCAACCCATGTGTTGTTGGCTCCCAGATTTAACACTAACTCCTTCAACCAATTGACTCAAATATGGACGCATGCATCATCATGACACCTAATTAACATGCATCCCCTCCATTCCCCTTGTTAATTAACAATTTCACTTGAGGAACAGAGGGGAAATCGAGCAGAGCAAGGGCTGAATCCCCTCCTGCTCTGCACCCCCATTCCCCTTCACCCACCTAATACAAACTGCTCTGCTCGATTTCCCCCCCCCCCCCCCCCCCCCCCCCCCTCCACACACACACACAAAGGTGTGGTGACCTGCAGCACGACTCCCCCCGAAAGAATTCATTCTGGTCGGCGACGCGGTCATTTTGTAAACTCTAATCATCTTAAGATAAAAAGGTGTACTAACTGGTAAGGCACTTTCCTGAAAAATAATGAAAATAAGTTGCACGATTTTCTCTCTTCCAAAGTGCAGACCGGTGGGGTTTTTTTAAGGTAGAGGAGACTCTACCTAATGTGTTCAATGAATTCGTAAAAGCAAAATAGTTGGTACAAAATAATGAACGAAACTGTACAAAATGGAAAGGAAGAAAATAACAGCACATCGGGTGAATTCTCGATCCATGTTCAAATGACTTATTGTTTCATAAGCCTGACTGATTTCTGAATGCCGTGCAGAAGTGAGGGCATGATTATCTGTTGCATCGGGGAAACCTCACTTTATGAAGTACCTGAATATTTTTCCTTTCACATGGACTCTTGCTCCTCCAAAATTTCATGCGGTGGGGATGAATTGTCGAAGGATCCAGCAGTGTCCGTGGCGCAATGACAAACTCAAACCTTGGCGTCAGTGGCAAATTCACGGACATGGACAACAGAACTGACACAAGTGTTGTTTCTAACTTGCCGTATATGCTGTTTCCCAGGAAGCATCCCAGAGAAACTACTTTTAGCATGAACTGGTCCGATAATGGTAGGTGACGATTTGCATATATATTGGCTATTATAACTGACGTAATAATAGTCTTGGTCCATGCTGAAGAACATGCAACTAATTCAATGTTCAGTGTGCACGTTTTGTTCCAATTAAAGTTCAGGACAATGTCTAGGAGACGCCTTGCTAAAAGAGAGAGAGGATTGGGACCCTGTAGCATCACTTGATAGACCAAATGATGGACCGACCATTGCGAAGCCTATGTCCTGTTCGTCAGGCTACAGCTGCGGCTGTAGAAAAATAACTAAATACTGTAGCGATTGCAGAAGAAATAATTGAAACACTGTAGCTGATGTGGTAATTTTTTTGTACGATTTACCACTCTAATATTTGAAATGTCTTGTGGGTGCCAATGATTTAACGACACTGGTTCAATGGAATGAATATTTTCTTTCATGATAAAAGAAAAGGGTAGGATATTAGAGAAATAGAGAACAATCAGGACGGTAGTGATTACATCTGAACCAATGCGAAGCAGTCAGGCAGGTCCAAAATTTTTTGCATATTTTTAACAACAGAGTGCATGGGCTGCCAGTAATCCTTCCAAACTAATATCAGAAATACAATGCCGGGCAAGATTATGATCGGTACCACAGTTGTAACTTTCTCCAAACTATGCCATACCATGATATATCATGAAATCGTGCTGTTCTTGAAATCGAGCTAAAATACACTGGATAAAACTGGCACATCAGTTTATCGTTCGAATAAATTACACAACAAACAACAAATTTAAGCCCTGGATGGACAGAGAATGGGCAAGGTTCAATGATATAAAACGACAGCCATGTACCTGCGCTGTGGAGGTGGGAGGGCGTCGATCTGGGAGCCGGGATGAGGCGGCCGTGCTGCTGCTCGGAGATGGGGACGCTCGGTGGCCTGGGGAGGGAGGCGCACAGGGAGGAAGTTGCCGTAGCCAGGGTCGACGAGGCCAGGGAACCGAGATCCCGTCGAGGTCGTGCCTGGACGCTCAGGTTACCGAGGAGCTCGAGATCCCGTCGAGGTTGTGCGTGGTGCGGGGACAGGACGCCTCTTCCACGCCAGATCGGCGACGAACCAGATGGCGGGTGCTCGGGGCCGAGGATGCAGCGAGTAGAGGGATGGGGACGGAGCTCTCGAAGCTCCGCCGCCACCAGATCCGTCGTCCACCACCCTGGATCGACGCGAAAGGCTGGAGGAAGACGTCGGCGCACGGAGGAGTCACGTTGCTGGCCGTGGCAGGCGCGAACGCAGCAGCCCCATAGCCGGGGCCATACCCGCCGCCGCCACCGGATCTGAGAAAGGAGAGGAGAGAGGACGGGGGTTATCGGGGATATGGAGTGCACATGTGGTTGGGAGAGAGGGCCGGACGTGTGCGCCTGTGAACCGAAAACAAGAAAAATTTCGGGTCCGAGGAGCGCCTCGGGTGACGCGGCTACACAAAACGCGTCTGCGTTAACACTCAGCCAAATAATTAAAGACGCGTTTTGTTGAGCCGGGTCTCAAAAAAATAATTACAGACGCGTTTCAAATCAGGGTGTCTAGTATGATGTCTTGTATCTGCATTTTTGGCATAGTGATGTTATTCTGCATCGATCTGTTCGTTCAGGTAATCTGCTCCAATATGTGCGTTAATCATTTTTTTCTATACCTGATACATCTTCCCTATGCACTAATCTTCTACTTTTGAGGCCACTTTGCCATCTCAGACACATTTAGACATAAGCAGTCATGGAGATGCAGCTTCAGCGTCGTTGTGTCAGTCTTCTTTGTTCTCGTAAAGGCATGCAACGCTGCAGTCTTTTGTCTCTTCCACTAATCACTGACTAGCACATTCTTTTTTCTATTTTTATGGTTTCAGATTTTATATCATAGGATGATTCGAGCTGAATCTGGATTGCTGACCGCATCTGGCCGGTGGAGTCAAGAGAATGATGCACGTTCTTGTATACTGCCCGTTACTATCAATTTTTTTTATTTCGTTCATTGTAATAGTCTTCGGGATTAGCTTAGGAGAAATCTTAGAGTCACTAGCATCATTTTTTTTTTGGTTCTGTTCAATGTAAATGTCCAGTGTAACTCATGTGAAAGATTATTGATCTTCTGTTTTTCCTTCGACCCTCTATTACTCTTTGGGTTAATTTTAGAGATACAAAATGCAACTAAAAGACTTTCATTGTCACAGACTCATAGAAAACAATTGAAAGAAATCATAATAAAAATTTCAGCTGTAATAAATATTTAAATAAATTGGGCAGGCCAAATCATTATTCATCAATCAAGTGACCGACGGTGCTTAACGGTCAGGCATTCAATGGCCAACAGTTTCCTCCGTTTGCTTGAGGAGGCAATGGCCAAGAGTGCACCGTCAGGCTTTCACACTTGGTAATGCAATGGCCGAGCGTACCGTCGGGAAATGGGGGAATCCCCGACCACGAGTGCGCGACGGTAAATGGCCGACGGTCCACGCTCGGAGATTATGTTTTCCGATGGTATAAGTTAATGCCCGAGCATTGAAAAACCTTCGGCCTTGGTTGATTTTCTAGCAGTGTCCTCAGTATCGTGAGAAGTACGTCGATGTATTAGGCACCACTTCTGAGCCCCAGGAGGACGCTCGTAGTCACGGAAGCGTCTCTTCGGGAAGCGTCCCTCCCCTGGGCCTCTCTGCTCCACGGCTAGGACTTCACGCTCCTCATTCTTCTTCTCTTGGCCTTTGCCCTTGCCATCGTTAAGACGTGCCAGGACATCGGCAGCTTTGGCGCAGGATTCAGCTATGGCAAACAGATCAGCGACCATCGCTGGCTCTTTCTCTGCAACGGTCTCCGCCGTCTTGATGTCCAGGCATCCATCATCGTAGGCTCGGATCACTTCAATGTCATGGATCTTGGGGATGGTGTTCCGCATTTGGCTGAAGCGTTTGGTATATTCCCAAAGGGGTTCATCTGGCTTCTGCCTGACGTTCCGCAGCTGGTCGGTCGTGCTGCGGCGCGGGTATTAGCCCATGAAATTGCCCGTGAAGATCCTCACCAACTCATCCCAGGTGTCGAACGAGTAGGGAGCCAAATTCATCAACCAGGTGCGGGTAGCACCTGTCAGTGCCGTGGGCAGATAGTTGCACTTGATTCTTTCATCACCGTCGGCGGCTTCGATCACCGTGGAGTAGACTGCCAAGAACTCTCCAGGGTCCGTCGTGCCGTCATACTTCTACACTAGATTATGCTTGAACTTGCCGGGCCACTGCACCGACCGAAGATAAGCTCCGAGGCCTGGATAGGCCGGTGGTCCTTCTATGTAGCCTCGCGGAGGGCCTTGGGACTCCGACCGCATTCTTTGGGGCTGCGAGACTCGCCCACCCAGCCGTTGATGAACGGAGGGTGCCCTTTGCCGGTTCAGAGGGTGCCGGGCGTCGGATGGAGCAAGTTGTCTCTGCTGATGTGCTCAACACTGGGAGGACGACCCATGTGCCGATGAAGCTTGACGAACATCATTAGTTGGTCCCAGCCGACCCCAAAGATTAGATGGGGCCGCGGCAGTTGCTGCTCCGTTGTTGGCTAGCGGCGCGGTGTTCAAACAACCCGCCAACTCGACAACCTGCTGCACTAGTGGAGCCAGCAGGGTGCCATCGGGGGCCAGACGGTGTAGGGAATCGAGCGCCGTCTGGATTCGAACGGCGTCAAAGTCAGGATTGAGATTGCGCGGCACCAAGGCGGACGGAGCTTGCGATCGGGTCCTCAGGGAACCGATGGTAGGGTAGTTGCTGGAGTGCGCCTCCGACTCCCGGCCAGCCAAGAGGATCTGGCGGGCAAGGTTGATCTCTTCTTCCTCAGAATCACCCCCGATCTCTGGGCAATCCTCGAGATCCCACGATTCTTCATCACTGTCCAGGCTTCCGAGACCGAAATCCAAAAAGTAGCGTCCTTCGAGGATGGCTTGGACAACTTGTTGTTCTAGAGCAGAGCCAGATAGTGGATCCGAAGAGGATTCCACTTCAGGTTGGGTTCCCGAAGGAGAGCCCAGTACCCGCGACACCGCAGCCTAGAACACGTCTGCCGAGTTCGTCAACCCGAACGGCAAGCGCACACCAGGAGGCGATACCTCTTGGTCTCCTTGGCCAGCGTCATCGATCATGTCGATCGCGCCACCAATTCCGCCAGCAGCGCCTTCTGTGCAACTGGCGGCACAGCTGTTTGTAGATCTCCTTCAGCATCGGCGACGAACACCATAGATCCGAAGCAAAACTCGGCGCCGACGGGAAACTTCATGCTGCTAACAGATCCCATCTGGTGCTCTAGATGGAAACTCGACGCTGCCCCTTCCTGGCGCGCCTCTGTCGTCACCCGATTGAACGGGATGTTCGGTAGATATTTGGATCGTGAGAGCAACGCTATGAACGAGATCAATCTAAGAACACGCAGAGGGTTTATACTGGTTCACGTGTTTCTTGTATAATGTGGCTGCCTTTGCGTTAGAGTTTCGCAAGGAGCCAGAGAGTTCTTCCTATAGGGGTTACATGAATATTTATAGGCCAATTACCGCCTATCAGAGTCCTAACTAAACACAATATCCTATTTCCTTGTTCGCCAAGGATACCGATCTCTTTCCTAATCTATTCCGCTGCTAGCAATGTCTTCGGAGAAATCTTTACAATAGTCTTTGGAATATCTGCAAAAGTAGGGCTACGACAACATGAAATAAGCAAAGCAATAACAAGACGCAAAAATGCTTGAACACCAGGGTGTCCGAGACGCCGATGCCACAAGGTGGACGAAGGTGCGGTAGAAGCTAAAGCATGTGGAGGTAGTGGCAGCCAGTAGAATGGGTATAGGTTGCCATCACTATTGCACCTGATGATCATGTTCCTGGTTCGTTGATCCTTCACAGAAAGGCCAAAAGGGTCAAATTCAACACAAAGGAGATTGTCGGTAGTGAAACGATGCACGGAAAGAAGGCTTTTAATCAAGCTAAGTGTAACAAGGACATTGTTGAGATAAAAGTAACGGAGGCGCAAGGTACGATGGCACTGCCGGTGTGGGTGATAGGCATATGTGACCCATTCCCAACAATAGCAAATTGAGGTACAGCGGAAGTGGAAGGAGAAATGGAGGATAGATTACCAGAGTCCGGGGTCATGTGAGCAGAAGCCCCGGAATCCATGATCCACATGTTGGAGGAAGGGTTCAGAGACATAGTGTGGAACGCCTGCATCAACTATTGTTGGTCCCAACCAGGCTGAGGAGTTGGCGCGGAAGTGGGGGCCTACTGGTAGGTGCTCGGGAAATGCGGCCACAACTGGTACTGGGCCGGAGCGAGCATGACAGTAGTAAAAGCCCCCGGTCATGAGCCGAGGACGCCTTGCACAGGTGTGGGCCCTGGCCGAGCCACATCTAGATGGACCCGGCCCAGGGATGCTGAAGGGACAGCCACTGGCCAGGTCCCAATGGAGACTCGCCCTGGCACGCGTTGCTTGACGAGGAACCGCTTCCGCTGTGGTTGTTGTAGAAATAGCGACAATTGTTGTTGTTGGGGCAGGGAAGGACCTTGATTGACGCGGGATACGATGGACGCTAGCCGCCTTCCT
>LAPY01003840.1:23973-44490 GCA_000970635.1 Eragrostis tef
CCGCCGCTTCGACGACCTCCCACGTCCCGGGCCGGCAAACTCGTGACCTGTGCCCCCATCTCCAGGACTTCTTCCTTGTTGACAATATCTGACATGAAGCTCTCGCCAGGCTCCTCTCCGTTCTATGTTGCTCGGCAAGCACAATAGACCAAGACCAAGCATACGCCCACGTCTTCGGAGCGCCGGCTCCACCGGAGGGAGGCATTAACCGGGCAGGGAGAGGGAACCTAATCTATTCCGCGCTATAAACTAAAGGAAAAGACCCGCAAGCTAGACCGATTGACAACTTGCGCGCTAGATAATGCCATGGCCTCCCGTTTTCTTGCTGGTTGGTGGCCAAAGGTAGCAGATGACGCTGTCTGAGATGTGAGCTGGTTGCGAAATCAGCCGGATTCTGCTCCCACAGCATGTGCCAGGGCATGGCGACTCTGCAGGTTACGACGAACCAGAAAAAGAAGGCACTACTCCATTTGGAAGGGGGGGTGCAGGACTAGTTTGGGAGAAGGACGAGCTTGTGATGGGGACGGGAGCCTGCACGTGGGCGGCTGTGCAGTTGACGCGGCACCTGTCGGTTGAACGGGAAATGACACTTTGGCCACTAGGGCTTAAGAAGTGCTCGGTCCTTTTCACTTTGCCCATAAAATATTGCCCTTACCATTTTTGTCACCGTTCCATTGTTTATGAAGATGGTGCTTCCTTTTCAACGTTGCAGTTAGCTTTCTTTCAAGGCAAGTTTTATTACCGGTTTGAAGATGTCATAGTATACATGTAAAGGATTAAAAAAATCTAAAATATTGGTAGCTCCTCTTAGGCCAGTCACAGTGGAGTCTTTCATTTCACACTTCTCAAACATGACACATCAGCTTTGTGATCATATATTGTGAAATGAAATCACATCTCTCAATGCACACTTTCATTTGCACAGTTTCATAAGATAACTAGAACATTAAATGGATATATATGATTAGATCAAATGGTGGAGAATGAAAGAAAAGATGCTCAATGCACTTCATATCACTTTCATTGTTTAGGAAAGGGTATCTGGTTCCTTTGATAGAATGAAAGGCATAGCTTCTCTCTCTCTCTCTTCTTAAAATTCTTGTCATGTCATCGTTTTAGCTGATGTGGCATCTTAATAAATATCAATGAAAGGCCCACTAAGACTGGCCTTATGAAGTTTGTAGGAAAGTCAAGATAGTGTTCGTGTGAAGCATTCATTGTAAGTAGTACAGTTTGTAACATTGGAAATGGAAGGGGACAAAGAAATACACAATCCTAGTACATAATTAAGCGTGTAACTCTACCACGGTGTGAAATTGCTATAGTACATAATACCCAAGATTATTCATATACGATATCACAAATAATGTGCATCAAACATATCAAATTCAACATAATTTGCAGAAATCTCTCATCCGGAAGAATGAAACATGAGGAGATGAGTGTGCAAAAGTGGAAAAACATACACAACTTGGGGATAGAACCTTCATGTCACAGATCGTTGGGCACCTTGTTTTGTAGCAATGTGGCGTTAGGAAGGACATGTATATGCATGTGGGGGACAAAATTTTAGAAAACAAAGTGCATATGGGGGACAAATTGTTCTATACCAGTATCCATTTTCAAGAAATTATTATCTTGAATGCAGATATATCCTATCTCAATCGACGTGAGCTTAATGTATATGTACTGTTATTTGGAAGAACCGGCAACTTTTCTTCCCCAATGCTGGTTTTTACCAACAAGGCTTTGGGTGTTATTTTTAGTTTTCCATTTTACCTACAAGGCTTGGATATTAGTGCAATCTTGTCATTATCCAAAAAATTATTCAGTGCATGTCTTTCACGATGGAAAACTAAAATGGGTTCCAAATCGAAATAGTTTGGGAAAGCTTCTTTCTCCGAAGGTAGCTCCCCTAAGCGGGACTTTGTTTAACTGGATCTATACTACTCTTGATTACACACATACAAACCAAGGAATACTACATGAATGGGATTACAAGATTTGATTGAGTTGCAAACAGAGTGTAGGTCATATTGTTAGGCCCCTTGTGGTACCAATCCACTCGGGTTCAAGTCTCTGACTTGACATATGTGTCCATCAGAGACTTGAAATAACTTTGTGAATCTCAAGATCGCTCGGCTCAGTCTCTCACATGCGTTCATAGGGGTATGTGTGCCTACCTATGTTCACAGGGGTGAGCTCGATCTCATACATGTATGTGATAAAAAAAAGGTTTGATTGAGTTTGCTAAATATTATCAGAATGTGCATTTCTTGGCCATAGATGTGGTTTATGTTTAATTAAAACAAGATCATCATGCTTATATGCAGACTACTAGCATCATAAGGACTTGATCAAAAGCGCTTTACGCATGACCTATATATTGATTGCGGAGAAAAAATTGCATCAGAAATCCCACTCTAGCTAGGGCTAAAGCCGTTTTAATTTTTGTTCCCATCTCGAGAATGATCAAAGTTGTTTTTGACTAGTAAAAATGAGATATCACATCAGCTGATAACACCTAACTACCAGAAGCATCTAGCGTGAGCAACATGTACTGACACCGACAGACATATGAATACTTTAGTTGTTTTAGAACGTTATCCTTCTGAGCTACAATAAGTATTATTATCATTTATAAGGAAAAGTACATTTGAATCGGCACCAGACCAACTGGTCTCTTCCTGCTTCCCGGAGGCAAATGGACAGCTCAAAGTGGCGTGCAACTCCATTAGAAAAAGCTGTGCATGATCTGCAAGCTGCCTGTACGTACCCACGTACGAAAACGTGAACGAGGAAACTGCTTCATTTGGCATGCCTCTGCGCCGCCCGAATCTCCAGAATCTTGCCCTTTTCGTCGCGCTGATGATTGACACTTGTGACGAGTGACGTTAGAATAAGGAAAAGAATCGGATCGAAGCCCTGTTGGTCTCTTATTTTGAGGAGGCGCTGAGTCATATCCTCGCATGGCCATTGGTTGGGAACATCATATGCCACCCTCTCACATGGGCTCCACCGGTACCAAGAACTTTGTTCTGTTCAAGTTCCCATACATGGTACTACTCCTATTTGCAAAAGGCAAGGGAGAGTATCTTTCTACTACCTGCGGCGAAAAGAAGTGAGTATCCTGTGAATGCAACCCCAAGTGATTTCTCTGTCCAAGATCCTCTATGCATTCCAAGTGGAGGATATGGATGAATAGATACATGTTTAAACAGCAAGAAATGCAAGAAGAAAGGGCTATATTATTTTTCTCACAGAAATAGTTCTTTTCACAAAAATTGTTCCATACATATGAATCTATGTGAAACATAGTTAACTTTATGTAACTAACAGGTGAAATGCAAAACATTATGCATTTACTTGGATACGATACGATAAACACATTCGCGGTATGCTCCCTATCTTTTCCAGAACTAGAACCAATCATTCATAGTCGAGCTCGACTCGAGTGAGACCGCCCGTATATTAATTGGGCTTCATAGTTTTTATTCAACGACCGAGCTTCCAAATAAGACTCGGCCCAATAGCCTGGCCCAACGATAAATGCATTGAAATGAAGTAAAAAAGGCATTTCTTTGAATTAAATAAGTAACGTTAAATGATAGATTTGTGGTGACTAGAATTGAGCATTCCCACTAGATGTAATACAACTATAATCATACTCACTTTAAAGTTGTTTGTAGAATTTACTCTACTATAACAAAAAAAACTAAGAAACTTCTTTAGGAGATTTCCCTCTATGTGAGACAATAATGTGCCAATTTTCTTTCCTAGTAACGCTTCAACACATAGATCAAATGGGCCACTTTCCTCTCTTCTTCTTTGGTCCAACACTAGGGATGGGATGCAAGAAAGTACGAGGTCGATACCACGACCCCACGCATAGCGTGTTGCATATGCGTTATATATATATATTTTTAGATTATTGTGGTTTGTTATTGATGGGTGGAATAGTCGTGTGCACTCGTGTCACCTGCCTCATTGTCGGGCGGCCAACTTCTAGGCGTTTGATACAAGAGATATGATAATTTGTGTAACAAACATGCTATCCTCACTTCCCCGCCAGTCTTGGTCGAGTTTTTGACCCAACTTAACTATGGAATTGTTATGTGCATAAAGTGTTTTTCTTAATATGTCAAATGGAAAGAATATTTTGTGAGATGAAACAAAATGAAAATGAAAACTAGTTAAATGATTACCTTGGCGCAACACATTTGTTTACACTAGAAAAGGCAAGGGAGAGTATCTTTCTACTACCTGCGGCGAAAAGAAGTGAGTATCCTGTGAATGCAACCCCAAGTGATTTCTCTGTCCAAGATCCTCTATGCATTCCAAGTGGAGGATATGGATGAATAGATACATGTTTAAACAGCAAGAAATGCAAGAAGAAAGGGCTATATTATTTTTCTCACAGAAATAGTTCTTTTCACAAAAATTGTTCCATACATATGAATCTATGTGAAACATAGTTAACTTTATGTAACTAACAGGTGAAATGCAAAACATTATGCATTTACTTGGATACGATACGATAAACACATTCGCGGTATGCTCCCTATCTTTTCCAGAACTAGAACCAATCATTCATAGTCGAGCTCGACTCGAGTGAGACCGCCCGTATATTAATTGGGCTTCATAGTTTTTATTCAACGACCGAGCTTCCAAATAAGACTCGGCCCAATAGCCTGGCCCAACGATAAATGCATTGAAATGAAGTAAAAAAGGCATTTCTTTGAATTAAATAAGTAACGTTAAATGATAGATTTGTGGTGACTAGAATTGAGCATTCCCACTAGATGTAATACAACTATAATCATACTCACTTTAAAGTTGTTTGTAGAATTTACTCTACTATAACAAAAAAAACTAAGAAACTTCTTTAGGAGATTTCCCTCTATGTGAGACAATAATGTGCCAATTTTCTTTCCTAGTAACGCTTCAACACATAGATCAAATGGGCCACTTTCCTCTCTTCTTCTTTGGTCCAACACTAGGGATGGGATGCAAGAAAGTACGAGGTCGATACCACGACCCCACGCATAGCGTGTTGCATATGCGTTATATATATATATTTTTAGATTATTGTGGTTTGTTATTGATGGGTGGAATAGTCGTGTGCACTCGTGTCACCTGCCTCATTGTCGGGCGGCCAACTTCTAGGCGTTTGATACAAGAGATATGATAATTTGTGTAACAAACATGCTATCCTCACTTCCCCGCCAGTCTTGGTCGAGTTTTTGACCCAACTTAACTATGGAATTGTTATGTGCATAAAGTGTTTTTCTTAATATGTCAAATGGAAAGAATATTTTGTGAGATGAAACAAAATGAAAATGAAAACTAGTTAAATGATTACCTTGGCGCAACACATTTGTTTACACTAGCACTGCTCAGTGTTTTAAATTCAAATAGATGATTAAGTGGTAAATGCTACTTGTAAAATGTTAAGATACATATTCCTTGACTTTGGAAATTCTGATTGCTGGAGAAGAAAATCTGATCCTAATCTTCCATTCAAGGCAAAGTCCAAGTAACATAAGGAATCCTAACATTGTTTAAAAGACGAGGAAACCAGCGCGTTATGCGGAATCTCATACTAGAATGCAGAGTGCCCAGACAAACATATCTCCTTTTCTCTTGGCATATCCATCACACCTGTATTATTGACTAAAGAAAAGATAGAAGAAACAACCTAGCCTGACTAGCAGAAGTTGCAGCACTGCTTTCACAAAGATAGATGGCGTACATGATCCAGGTGGTGCTCCTTCTTCTTTGCGTCGAGAAAAAGCCTGACCGATACTCCCATTTCCCATTGGTCAGTACAGCATGCAGGACCTGCAGGACAGTATGCCGTCCCATCATCAAATACGTTGATCCCATTGGTCGATGTACGGCCGTCCTCGGTTTGGGATCTTTCGATTACTTCGAGATATTCTGTCCACGGCTCTAGTGCAGTCGTGCAGGATTACAAACCCATGGCCACGCTTCTTGCCTTGAGGTGCCCTAACAGTGCCACTCCATTGAAGTACAATGAGTATTTATACGGGTTTCCTGTTAGAAACCACTAAGATAGTAAGATAGATCTTGATTTGCCCATGCTAAAAATTAGGTCATCATTTATAACAGTTTCGTCAGCACTGACGAAACCGTAGTGATGATGCGCTCGGTGGCGCCTTATTAGAGCAGAGAAATGGTGATTGGTGTTTTCGGCTATGTAGCAGATCTGTGGTTTGTCAAAAGATGCGGGCATCATTCTTAATATAGACAACAGGCTGTCACCAGCATAGGCCCTTGAAAATTATAGAGCCACAGAATACGACATAATCAGCGTCGCGTAGCATAGAGGAAAGTGGTGTTACTTGAAAGGATTGCACCAGGAAAAGGTGGTTGGTACGGCAAAAAAAGAAAGAAAATAAACAGGTGCATGGGCAATGCAAATATATTAACCAATCATTATGGCTTTGGTGCCCCAGTAATTTCACAAGTAATATTAATTGTCAGTGTCTGCTAATCCCGTCAATAATGACCTGATTGAGTGCCTGAGCTAGCCTACCTAGCGGGATGGAAATCTAACGTTCCAAACATGGTCGTTTGCACACAGGATTGCTTGAAAACTGATACCTGAGGAAAAGTGCCCAATAATTTATTATATGCCTATATATCCATGCGAGTTGAAGATATGGAACCGACTTGTAGAAACTATATCATGCACGTCGGTCAAGTAACCTTCTAGTAGTTTCTAGTTGCTACAGTTTGAAACTCTCAATTTCCACAATAAGTAGTCACAACTTTTTTTTTGCGAAAAAAGTAGTCACAACCTAACATTCAAATAAATACTTCACATACATACGAACCGACTCACGAACGGTTGCTTATCGGTAGCAGTCCAAGGACGTGCTTATTTGTGCTTGAGCTTTTGGCTGAGCTGGCTATTACTGTTGGGTTTTTGCTATTGATTTTCGTAATATATTTTAAGCTTATCAGCACATAAAACTCCAGAAAAGTGGAGTAGCTTTTAGTCCAATTCCTCTGAAGCAAACATTTTAGCTTTTCAAAAGCCGACTTTAAAAAAAACATTATTGTTTCAGATTATGGTTTTTCAGCGGAAATCAAACGGGGGACTACATACAGGATGCCAATATTAGGCAAAATGATCTAAGTTTTTTTTTGTGAGGGAGTGATCTAACTTTGTGTTAGTGAAATACAATGTTGCAACTGAATCAGGTCACCAAGGAAACTGAGCTTGTCTGAGTTGGCTATAAGTGGGGGAGGATGTTGGTATTGCTTGAGCGACAAGCTCAAGTCATGTTACTCTTGAATTTGTGTGTCCTATTTGATTGATTTTACTCTTAATGAAAAAATGACTAACTCCTTCTAGGTTGGATATTAGTTTTTTGGATTCAGGTCACCAAGGAAGATCTAACAATTTTTTTTTTAACAAACCGGTTTATGTACTGAAAACCAATTGCTATTTGTAACAAAAGCGATAGCAGCAACCTAAGCTTTGTGTTGGTTAAGTTAATTGGTAGAAAAGTTCACACATGGAGCTGTCAGTTAGGGGCATCTTATAGGAGTCATAAAGGAAGAGCTTATTGGTTATCGTACAGACCAGTATCAAAATTTCACAATGCACCATGAAAACAACAAAGCATTCCAAAATTTCTTTGGAACAGAACCGTGTTGATTATATCGACAAAAGCGTGACCCAAAACAAAGTAATATTTGGAACAACAGGGCCTAGTAGAACTGGAGCCAGGAGGACCAGTCCAGCGGTAGCTGCAAAGCGACTTGTTCGGATCATCAAATCTGGCCATTTAATTAGTCCATAGTTCTTGTTTCTTTTCTCCGTTTAGAAATAGATTGATTAGAATCGTGCCGGTCCTAACTTTGGAATCATTCATTTTCTTAATTTTTGGGTTATATATAGACTGGCGCCCCTTCCAAGCCACGACGAGCCACTAGCAGTATACTTCTCCATGGACCTGTGTCCTTATTGGCTAATTGCGTGTCATCACAGAATAGCATATGTGTTGCTTATAAATCTGCTAGGCGTGCATGTGCTCTCCAATTTGCAATACACACTTATTAAGGAATACTATATCCAATGCAGAAGATATATAGATATAGCAACTCCTTTATTTTTTTAAAAAAAAACTAGCCAAAAGTTGACAAGTTGTAGAAAAGATGGTGCAACCTTCCATGTATGAATGAGTTGGCAGCATATTTTCATTGTTCCAAAGATGTGACCGAGAGATCTACAAAATCTCAGTCACGGGAGAAGGAGCAAATCCTTTTAACTTTTGACCCTTCATTGCGAATTTATAGATAAATATTACATCTCTAGAGGTGATCACTTGCGTCGACCAGGTCTAGAAATAGAGAAGCAGTTGGTATTTCTACAAGCTGTTGCTTAGGACTAGCCACTTGTAGACAACAACTGCAAGGCTTGTAGTAAGCATTGTAACGACGATTGTCAATTGTAAACCGTTTGTACTGTGGGAGGAGGTGTTATTCCCAAAATGTTTTATAGGAGTCTACTTTGGACTTTTGTAGTATGAAAAGTCAAGGTTCTTGGTGAAAGAAATGATTATTAAGAAAAAATTTAAGTGCATGTGATGTTGCTAGAAACAAAAGTACTCAGGAATTTAATGGTTGTTCGATGTGGAATTTAATGGATGTTTATGGCATAAAAACTTGCAAATCATCATATTCCCTTCGAATGTAACTACTTCCAGCTCAGGAATTTGACGGAGTTGCCACCATCTGACAACTGTTATGAGTTTTTTTTTTTTTGAAAATCCTCAACTGTTCTGAGTTGGATTGATATATTAGAAGGATTTGGTCAAAATTACTATCACAGGCGCCGGTACATGCACGTGTTAGTTGGACTAATAGTTCAACTAAGTATTATTTTTTATTTACAGTGTCTGAATGCTAATTAGGTGATCATAGCTAAGCATACACATCACTAATTTCTCATTTTTTGAAAGATAGTATAATTTCTGAATGGTTGACCGACCAACTGCAGGGATCTAGGATGATGCTTTGAATTCCAAAAAAAATATTTTATGTATGTTTTAGTAAACATATTTAATACATACGGAGTGTCATGTTTAGACGGTCATGCAAAATAAGCATGCGTTGTCCGTGCAAATATGCAACAGTTCAAATCATCAAAGGACCATATAAAATGATAAACACTGATATGCTTAAACCTACAGCATCGAGTTGCTACATTGATATGACTGCGTACATGCATGCATGTAACAGGCCATTTCGCTTGCATTTTGTGAACGCGGAACATCGTGAGTCCTCTCCTGTGCTTCCACGCGTCGGCTAGCCCTCCGGCAGGCGGCGGGGACACCACTCGCACCTCGCACCGGTCTCTAGGGTACACCAACAATATTATCTTCGCCATCGGCCACAATTATCTAGCACTACTTTTGTTAAACTTTGCTAGGCACGCTAAACCAAACCAATCGTCTGTGATCTTCTGTGCACATATGATTTGTAGCATTCATATTCATTTACGTGTTTGCTGGCGCGGCGCGCAAAAGTATATAGCTTACGATTTCAGTACTACTGAACCATGTTATAATGTTCTTTCTTTTTTACATGTACACCTACTAGAGTATTTTAAATATACCCTCCATGATTTGTAGCATTTATATTCACTTGTGTGTTTGCTGGCGCGGCACGCAAAAGTATATAGCTTATGATTCGTACTACTGAACCATGTTATGATGTTCTTTCTTTTTACATGGACACCTACTAGAGTATTTTAAATATACCGTCCCCCGATTTTTCAATTGATAACGTTAGGACAAGTGATATAGTTCAGAATTGAAATAAATATTTATCAATTTGAGAAAGGGGGGGGGGGGGGGGGGGGGCTAGAACAAAGGTTTCATTACTTAAAATATCATGAATTTATCAGCAAAAATAGGTGTCATGCCCTAGTGATAATCATATGTAACGTGTATATGTCACAACTTTTGAATCCATAGTCTAAAGATCACAAATTTTTATACGCCGAATAATACCAACTTTTTTTAAGGACTTATATTTCATGGTACTATGCCTAAACGCATATATACATATTTGTCATATGTACATGTCATGTATATATATTAAGTCAAACGGAGCGCCGCCGTGTGCATGTTTGTATATATAGACTGAGAAACGTGTGTATATCACCTTTCTTGCTTGCTACGATTTTCTCGGCTCTCGTTAGCCCATCCATTTAGGGGTAATTAGCACCATCCAATAAACTAAGCCTAAGATCAGGTAGCCAATTGGGTGTTGTCTCCTCTTGCCTTTCCTTGCTAAATAAAGCAAGTAGCAGATAGGGGAAAGTCTAGTTGCAAGTTGCATCCACCGGCGCCAAGAAAAGCCAACCCTCTTCCCACAAACGCACACACAGACATTATTCCCCTCTCCTCTCCTACCTTGGGAAACCTTTTCAGCTTTCTTCTTCCAGCTCCCAGATCTCCTCCTTACCTTCTTTGGCACATTCAGTGCGGCCACGTCCGGCCGGAGATCCTGCTGTGTTCATCACCGTCCTTGCTCCTTGCCTCCATTTTCAGCGTGTGAGAGGAAGAATTAGAGAGAGATGGGGAGGGGAAAGATTGTGATCCGCAGGATTGACAACTCCACGAGCAGGCAGGTGACCTTCTCCAAGAGGCGGAACGGAATCTTCAAGAAAGCGAAGGAGCTTGCCATCCTTTGCGACGCCGAGGTCGGCCTCATGATCTTCTCCAGCACTGGTCGCCTCTACGAGTACTCAAGCACCAGGTATGTGTGTGTTTGTGTTCAACGTACGGTGTTTCCATGTCGATTTTTGTTTGGTTTTTGCTTGAAGCAATATTAATTATTCTTGCCTATTTTGTGTTGTTTTAGATTTAAAAATCGGGAGCTAACATTTCTTGTTCAAAACCATGTACACACTTTCTACGGAACATGTTAAAGCACATAATTACTTATCGCATATCCACCAGTGCTGATTATATAGTCTTTTCCTTTGAAGAGCATGGCACCTGTTCAATTTATCGATCTTCGGCTGTATCCCCCCCCCCTGTTTTTTGTAAAATGTTGTATACTAATATGGACGTACAGTTTCATGTGATCAACAACATGCGTTGCAGTAGCAAATAATGTAGGGTTTCGTGTTAGTATGCATGTGAAGCGTGTTTTACAGGCCAGTATGTGACATACGAATATAAAATATAATTAGCAAGATTTCTTCCTGAGAGATGTACACCATGGATCTAACTTGTGTAATTAAGCAATTTTATTTGTCCTTTCATTTCTTGAGAAATGAACTTAATATTTTAGATTGAATCACAAGCTAACAATGTCTGTAAACTACGTACCATTCGTACTGTGTGCAGCATGAAGTCCGTGATAGATAGATATGGCAAAGCCAAGGAAGAGCAGCAGGTCGTTGCAAATCCCAACTCGGAGCTTAAGGTTTGCTCTACACAAACTAACCCTACAGTGTATTATAACCAAGTTATTTTTGCTTATTTATGCAAGAGATGAAAATAACGCTTCTATACAGCCTCTAATGAACCAAATCCAAACATAATAATGCTAATGTGGGAATTTTGATTAATTTTCTAAATAATTGCTAACGCATTTCATTTGCAATATGTTTGAACTCTACGTGTATATCGTATGTTTTGCTGTATATTGGCATGGATTTTCAAAACTTTGCAACAGGAACTGTATTGTCACGATAAATGTACTCGATTCCAAGGGACAAGTATATGGTTTGTGTAAGAACTGCACATCTTATTAATCCGGAAGACCCAAATATAAAAGAAATAGCAGTGCTTCGATTGAATTGACTTCATCATAGATATGGATGTTTTTTTGGGTAGATACATTGTTCACTTGATCAAGGGCTTCCATATTATTTGCATGGGCAATCTCTGAATTGTACTAGTAAAACAGCAAGTAACACACTTTTAGATAGGGTATTATGACTTCTGTTATTTGGTTACGGATTGCAATACACTGAATTTTAAGAAATAAAAAGGCAGATGTATACTTCATTTATTGTCAGAAGGCGCATTAGGGGATCGGAAGTCTACCAAATTAGACTTTCACCATCAGATTTTCTTGCAATGTATTATCAGTTGCTATAAAAACAATATCTTGGAAAAGATTATTTGTCATATGAATCTATTGAGATAACTATTTATTTGTATAAACTCAAACATAATTTGACTAATTCTTGGCCAAACTATATGAAGAGGTGGAGGGAGAGTAGAGAAACAAATCCAAGAATAATCAGCCATTATGAGACGAGCATCCACATCGGTCTGGTTTAACCTCTATGTTTGTTATTCCATGCTTTCAAAACCAATGCAGAGATGTGTCCTAGCATTTCATCAATAATATTTTCTTAAAATATAGTATAAGAAAAACAATTCACAAACGAATTCAATCAAGTTGTATAAGAAAAAAAATTACACTTAGGAAAGAAAGCAAAACTATTGGGAGATTATTTGAAACCCAGTTTCTTAGTATATGCAAGGCTCCGCCAGATAACAGGTTTAAAAACTCAAAACACTTAAAATAGCCGTCATATCTTTTGCTTGATCATGAGATTTGAGATTTTAGGATCTAGGGCATATATGTATGGGAGACTTATCAATACAGAGAGTTTATTTTAATATATCTTTTCTTAAAATGCTTACTTCAATTAAGCATCGTCACATCTTGCCAAAAAAGTGATATAGACCTTTGAATTATTGGTGAAAGGCGCAAGTTTGTTCTTGCAATAGTACTAAAGTTAAAATCCTGTGAAAATGAATTTAATTCTGCCGGTACACTAAGTCAGGTTCACGCTAACTAAATACTTGTCTTTTTCTCAAATACAGTTGAATATTTTTTTTAATTGAGCGGTGAAAAATACAGTTGAATATGGTGTCTGCATTTTTCATAGTTATACACTTATAGGTGAATTTCACATTGTTCAGAACATTAAGCCTATTTTTTGCCATATATCACAAATTATTAGTAGCATTCTAGAAAAAAAAAGGTGCAAATTTCACCTAGAGATTGCCTGTAGCAGTTAGTTATCACAAAAATGTTGTCCAGTGTAGAACCCCAATTGCTATTGTTTATGGGTTATTCTGTTTCGAGTCCATATGTAGCCCAGCTGAGCCATACACGAAATGGGGCTGGAAATCAAGACGTGGAAAGAATCTATAATGGGCTAGAAATTTCCACTAACCCCAATGTGCCAAAGGCGCGTCTTGCTCTAGTCTTGGGCCGTGAAAGAAAAGGTCTACTGATGAATTATACAACCTTTTTATTCAGTTTAATTCTATCTCCTTCGATAGTCATCCAAATTTTTGTGAGTTGTGGTGACTGAATTTTATTCTCGTACCAAAAATCAGGCTTGAAAAATCATACTCAAGGGCATCTACACTTGTACAAAGACTGCCGTTTTGTTTAGTCCCCATTCCCTCCCCTAGATAGCTTAAATCCAAGCGTTTATCAATGCAAATGAATACTGACCTGGAGTGTATCACACTCCATTAGCATAAAGAGCATAGTTTATCTCCCTGCTAAATATATTAAGACACTGTTGGTGATTTTAGGGTCATATTGCTGTGGCGAAATCAATGCTATACCGTTATTTTCACATGAATACTTATGTGTAAATGGCATTCTTTCCCATCTATAAACGAGTATTGTGGCATTCTATCCAACTGTTGTTCCAAAATATGTAGTAATACTTTCAAAATAATTGAGTCAGGCATACGAAAGATACATGTATACTAGTCTTATGCCCTGTTTGCGGATTTGGTATGACATTCCGACAAGCAATGTCTGCAGTCTTCCTATCTCCCCAAGCATTCACCTTGACAAGACTTGGACTTGAATCTTTTAAATGGGTACATAATCTACGTATCCATTATGAAGTGTTTATATATACAGAAAAAAAGTGACACATCTCAAAAAGGCGCATGCCCTGTCTTTCAAATTGTTCTGAGCAAATGCATACAAGATGCCCCTAGAAAAGTACATAATCTCCCAAGTTGCTTAACTAGGGCGTGGAATCACCCGTTTGGCTTCCAAACATGATGAGGTCAAAATTCAGTAAAGAGCCAACAGATAGCCGGGCAACATATAACTGTAATCCTCATTTTTCACTGCATGTTAACTGGAATTTCTTATCTTCCAACATCAACAGGACTCCTTGCTGGAATTTGTATTGTAAAGTCTCTTTTCTTCCCAGGCCCACCCGACCTTGCAAACCAAAGAAAGCAACCATTCAGCATGATGCGCAAAACAGAATAAAGTACTTCGGCTACAACACCAAAACTTACCTGTAGAAGATTCAACAGACTTAAAGGAGAGAGGCAACCAGTGCACCTAACAGATCATAAAATTGCAAGAGAACACTTATACTGATATGTCCATAATTTCCACTCACCTAATTACGACGATTTCATGGTTGGATTGCCACTGTCTAGTTGCAACAGTGTGGGCTGAAATTAGTTTGACAGCTCTCCAGCAACAATAGATCTCTCTAACAATAGCTTCCTGATTTTTTTTTAAGAAAGGGTGGCTAACCCATTTTCGCAGTAACAAGTCATTTTCCTCTTAATTTTGCACTTAATAGCTACTATGTAAACAACTTTTAATCATCATCATATCATTCTTGTCACCGTTGCATGTTTATAATTTCTTTTACCTGTGGGTTTACCATTGGCATAACCTGTGCTTTTACTCTTGATAGTTTTGGCAAAGGGAGGCAGCAAGCTTGAGACAACAACTGCACAACTTGCAAGAAAATCACCGGTATGGTCCAAAAACCCTGAAAGAAGTTCCACGCATAGTGTTCATTAGAAACCTTATTATTCAGGGATAGAAGCAATATGTAGAGACAACAAGAAGCAAGACCTAGAGTTGAGCACAGGAAGAAGTATTCAATTTAAATTAAATAAATAAAAACAATATTATTCAAAACTCGTTTCCCAAATGCGCCCAGGGTCAATTGTCATACTGTCAAATTTAAGCAACCAATATTGGACCAGTTGGTTGGAAAAAGAAACTGAGATTTATCCAATCATCTTCCCCTGGAACAAGTTTAGCTTTTTTTCCCTTCCCAAGAGCATGTTGTTTTTATCACAATCAGTTAATGATCTTCATGGCATTATTTGTGACCACAATGTTTTTAGCTACCAATCATCTGTCAACATATGTGATTGTGCACACGGGTTGATTAATCACTATTGTTGTTGGGATCCAGACAACAGACCCTGTTCACACTTGCAGATAACTGTTAGCGTTTGGGAACTTGCCACATTTTCTTTGGGGTGTCAGCTTATATTTTCTAGAATTGACAGCTTATATCAGTATCCATTTGCCAAAGTTCAACATACACATAAATAAAGTATAAAGAAATTTATAAATAAGAGATTACTAATAAACTAGCTACGTATCAAATCGTTTTCTGATGATCCTAATATTCACTAGAGAAATACTAATGCTAAACTTCCTAAATCAACCAAGATTTTAGCTGAAATCTGTACAAACGTTACACAATTTAAAAAGACTGGATACTAAATGGTTACAGGCAGTTGATGGGAGAAGATCTATCTGGGCTGAGTGCTAAGGAACTACAGTCCCTAGAAAATCAGTTGGAAACAAGCCTTCGCGGTGTGCGCTCAAAGAAGGTCTGGCCGCTAATCACATTTTTATATTCAGTTCCTACAGCCTTTACTAAAGATTGACACTACTGTTGCTGCTCTTTCCAGGACCAGCTTCTGATTGATGAAATCCACGAGCTGAACCGAAAGGTTCCACATCATTATAATACTACAGTTCCTAAGGAAGTATTGCAATTGACTTAGTCATGCTGATTTAACCACTTTGCTGTTTGCAGGCAAGTCTATTTCATCAAGAAAACATGGACTTGTATAGTAAGATCAACCTGATTCGTCAAGAAAATGCCGAGTTATATAAGAAGGTTGATACGCGTTAGACAAGAATTATTGAGTAACAATCTAAGCCATATCTGACATTTATATTATTTTTTCCCAGATCTATGAGACCGAAGGACCAAGCGAAGTCAATCGGGAATCACCGACCCCGTACAACTTTGCAGTGGTAGAAAATACAAATGTTCCTGTGCAACTTGGACTAAATACACTGCCACAACAGGATGACACTGAGCCCTCAACTGCTCCTAAGCTAGGGTAATGGTTTCTTATCGATATATTTGTCAAATTGGTTATCTAATCCTAACTTCAGAGGCGTAATGAGACATCAAACATATGCAGATTGCAACTAAATCCATGAAGCAGAGTGATACTTCCATCCTTATGTTGCTGAAGGGATACTATTCATTCTGAAGTGATGATACTCAGAGCAAAGACAAAGTATTTGTGCCACAGAGATTTGAGACGTGAACATGTAAATGTATTGCAAATAAAGTTCAGATTGGAAGTGAGCTGTAGAATCCAATGAATGCTTGTTTAATAACCGCATTTGATGTATGATGATTTTTTTTTAAAATTAAATTGGTGCATATTTGCAGTACACTTCCTATATATGTAAACAGATGACTATGTTATATATACTAGGAAAATATGAGTACTAGTTTCTGCTAGTTAAAATATTAGCATGCTTCCAGCAAACGGGAAAAGAATAAAGATTGCTACGTCTGACATCGGGAATGTATAACCAAAAAATAAAAAGGGCAGTGCAGGGTACCATAATGATTGGCCCATTCATGTGAGTTGTATAAGACTAAGAATTAGTATTGTCATGTGATTTACTATATATAAATGTAATGGCATTAGGGGCTAGAATAGCAACAGAACAAGCAATGCTGAATCAACACAAAACCATATATTTATTTGAGGAAGATATCTTAATGGTTTGTAAGCACAAAGCCACGTATGAGAGATTCTTCACATTTTTTCAAAGCCATTACAACACACTTTTGGTTAATCAAGTTGTTAACAAGAGTGCCACTCTCCCAATAAGACAACAAACAAACAATGTGCCGTTGCCATGAGAATCTTAGCACATGATACCCACACAAAAGGCACCAGGGCTAAGACAACCTGAACCAGTATACCAAAAAGGACGAAGAAAAAAAATATACTCATTCTAAAGAACATAAATACTGCCCGTTAGATGTGTCTCTAGCATTAAACCCACTGTGTCCTGTATAAGTTTCCGAAATCATACATTATTTTTCTCCATGAGAAGAAAATGAAAATATGATTGAAGAGTTAAGTTTCAAGAGAATACTGATAGCAGAGGTGCAACTTTTCTTGGTTGTCATTAATGACAACAAATATGGTAGGGATTTTGGAAAGAAGTGCGACCCCACAACTTTTCTTGGTTGTCATTAATGACAACAAATATGGCAGGGATTTTGGGAAGAAGTGTGATCCCACGTACCTAAACATAACCTATGTGCCACAGGAAAGATTAACAAGTCCCAAAAAAACATAAGAGCCAAGAGGGCCCAACAAACAAGCGTCTCTAAGAGACTCCATCCCTTCAACTAATATCTTCTACTGCCCTAAATTAAAGACAATACCTCCATAGGCCAAATTAGCCACTGTGGGCACAATCAAGGGATTTTGTTTTTCCGTTTTGGTTCATCTTCATGCACAGAGCCCAAATAAAGTTTGACATGAGAGAAACAGCTTGTGCATGTGGGGTTTATCTGATATGGGCCGAATCCGGCCCATCCAAATGAGGATACCAGGTTTTTGAAAACAAGCAAATACACTACCGCAAGGAAAGGTGCTGCAGAATATTAAGCTGTATTTATTTTGAACAGCAAACTTTAGATGGCACATGGCAAACTCCAGTCAATACATGATTCAAACACACAGATGACATTGTACCTTTAACATAACACTAAAACAATTTATGACATCTCTAGTAGATATATTCTGTCATTTCCAAATGCAATTCTAAGGGTAGGACAATTGACAAAAAGAAAAATCCCCAAAGACAGTTCTAAGCTGCATCAAAATCATGCTTCTTTATAGTTGGTTGTTCAATTTTACAGGCACTTTCTTATTCACATTGAAAATATTTGTGCGGTAACTTACAATTTTCTTGCAAGATGTGCAGTTGCTGCCTCTAGCTTGTCACCGCCCTTTGCATCAATCTGTCAAAAACAAAATGTTGAGCTGAGACTAACAGTATGGAAGCAGATCTGAAGTGCTCCTTTCAAATAAACAACATCACAAAAAGACACGATCTACAAAGAAGTAACATTTTTTCTTCCCCAGGTTTTTCTATCCTCATAATGGCAAGGCACTTTTCAAGGTCTTACAATGCGCTATCCTGACTCCCAATAATCCCATCCAGTAACATTTTAATTCTATCTGAAAAAGGAACATTTTAATTTGCAATGGCACATTTATCACATGTATCCGCATATCATTAGCAGGTGTTGTAACACCAAATTGACCAAGACACTGAAGCATGCAACTCAGATTTCAGATGAATTAGGCATGACAAGTTCACTGACTCACTAGTCAAGTGTCAGGAGTTTGAGTTACTTTACAAGTGCTACAAAATTTCAAAAGGGTCTTCTAGGAAACAAGTTTCGAAGATCAATTGCAAATGAAACCAACAAGATGCAGAAACAGACTAGTATAACATATTGCAATATGATGTGAGCAGGGAAATAGAGCGCTACGAAATTCATAATGTACCCTGCAATATCGTTCACGCTATTCAATAACATGGGTATTTGAAGTTTGGCAAAAGGTGGTATCCTAGGAGCCAGTTTCAAATTGATTGTATAAACAGTTATATCTATCAGAAATCAAACCAACACAGATACAAACTACAAACACGATTACCACAGCACAATGTAAGGAGAGAGAGCGACCATTCCACATCAATACAATTATCATTGATTGTAAGATAACAACAGCAATTTTAACACAGCTACTCAAACTATGAAAAAAAACAGTGTTTATCGCCAAATATTGAACAAATATTAAACCAATTTCATTTTATTTAAAAAAAAAATGCTTCAAACATGCAGTAGTGTTTATCCTTCGATGCTGAACCTCTGATGGCATGCGACAACATGTACCAAGTTCTCAAATATGTCCATATATGTACATTAGAAGATTATAATAAATCTTAATTTCTTAAATTATTTAATCTAGATCCCTTATACTATCATATACCCATAGTCCCATACTAAATTATATGTACATCAGCTTTACCTGATAGCCATCACTGTGTACTACATATACTCAAGTACATCGAAAGTCTGAAACTAACACATCCTATAACTGAAGTGTTGCGAATTTGCTTGCAGCAACATCGGGTTACAAACTCTGTTAGTACGAAAAGCAACAAAGGCAGTCCTTGTTGAGCATATTGCATAACTGCCGAATGTGCATTAGAAAAAGCATACAATATGCACAACCCTTCGCCGTATACCTGTAGCTAACAATGCTTCTAAAACCTGTCGTTGTAAATAACTGCTGGCCTTAAATCAGAGCCTGCAAGCACCACAACAAACGGCATCCACCACCGCTCGGGATGACAAAAGTCCAGTAGCTAGGCCTGTACGGTTTAGTGACATTGTAAACTCTACGGGTACGTTTGCATACAAGTACAGTACTATGCAGCCGCATATGGCATGTGCCCTAGAACTTATGTCAGAGAGGGTTCTATTCTACGGTGGACTAGAAACTGAAAGGGGGAAAGTAACATTGCGCATATCTATACACTAAAGGTAAAAACCTCTCATGGTTCTAAAACGCAAAAACGATTACCGTGATTCGGTGCTAACAAGGGAACTAAAAGCATGGCAATGCAAGTGATAACAGCGTTAAATAAACTCCTCAAAACACAAAATTAACCCGCGGGAATGCAAATGCTAAGGTGGGTGTTGGCAGGATTGCTCACCTGAGACGACGCCGTGCCGCAGCCGCTCGGTAGGTGGAGAAGGGAAGCGGGAGCCATTTCTGAATTGCGATTTTGGGGGAGGGCTACGGCTACACAAGGGCAGCGGGTGGCGGGCTTTATAGAGGTTGGGAGGAGGAGAAGGCGAAACCGGCGACGAGAGGAATCTCCCCGTCGCGGCGATTAGGTGGCGGATCTGCGCTTGGCGCTCGCGAGAAGAAACCGTGAGCTTGCGCGGGGGGGAGGGACACGAGGAGGACGACGCTTGGCAGGAGCCATGCGAGGGCAACAGGTGGCCGTCGCCGAAGGGCACACCCCCACGGGACCGGGACACACGTCGCCCGCGGAGGCTCACCAGCGCAGCGAGCGAGGGAGGGGAGGAGGCGCCGCGCCCGCGGGGGGAGCAAAAGGAGAGAAATCTGAGTCGGATTCGAAATCGATGCGCGAGGCTGGCTGGGGCGACGACGCCCGTGCTCGCTCCTCTTGTAGGGGGAGGCGCCCAAAATATCTAGGGCTTTCCGGCAATAAAAAACGCGGCGGAGGTGCGTTCCTCCTTTGGCCACGTCGCCCCGACAGGCCAGCGCG
>LAPY01003841.1:1394-26464 GCA_000970635.1 Eragrostis tef
GAGCAGCGGCTAATCGCTCCGGCGCAGGTTCTCGGCCGTCGAGCGGCACCACAGGGTGCCCTTCACGGCGCGCAGCACCTCGCGCAGCGCGTCCCCGGCGAGCTCGTCGAACAGGAACTTCTCCATGGCTCCTCCTCCGCTTCCTCCTCCCTCGTCGTCGTCTTCCTCCTCGATCTCGCAGGTCTCAGTTGCTGGCGTGTGCGTGAGCTCGGTGGCGGAGTCGTTCAGCTGGGCGAGTGGGAGGTCGCCATCGGCGTGGGTGGGGGAGGAGGCGGCCTTCCGTCGCGTTTGGTCTCGGAAGCAGGGAGCGCGTAGGAAGGGGAGTAGTTATAGCAAGGGCGGGAGAGCGGGCTCGGGGTCAACCGCCGCGGCGAGGGTCGCTGGGAACGTGACAGATGGGCTCTCACTGAAGCGTGGGCCCCGCTACAACGCGTGTACTCGCTGCACCCCCACACTGGTGGCTACTCCGGCCGGAACCGTAGTGGTTAGTCACGATGGTAGAGAGACGACCAGGAGTAGGACCCTCACTTAACAAGTAGACCCTGAGCACCGGTTTACTTGGACGGGTTTCACGGGTTAACCAAAAAGTGGAATAAAGAAACATATATTGATTGGAAGCATGCACAAAAGTATGTTCGTCACATTGAGTAAACAATTATATGGTTCCTTAATTCAACAATCAACTTGATAGTTATCTCTTCCATGCCCTAAAATCTCAATCTCACAATTTCTCTTTCCTTTTGACCACCCAACTTCTGTATTGATAGATATATCGAGATTAGGCAAGCTGCAATATTATATGCAATCAGCTTCTAGTTCGTTCCCTTTCTCAACCGTGGCGCGCCTTTGCGGTTGTCCGATCGAGAAACAATACTTGCCAACAAAACCTCAAAATATGATTTATTGCTGTTTTGAATGGAAGAATCCTGCTTCATTTCAAATGTAATACTAGAAAACGCACAATAACAAATGTCTTGTCATATATTAAGAACCCTATCAAATTTTCAAAAGTTTGATTGTTGCTAAATTGATGTGTATACATGGATGTGTTAGCTAATAAGTTTGACTTTAATAAGTAAGATAAGACTAGGTCGTGGGACATAGTGACATGGGATGTGTATCAGCTGCAGTACCACTCCAGCAATTAAATGAGCATCAACAAACTTGCTATGAGCTTTGACCAAGCAACAATCGAATGTGGCGAGTGGCGACCCAATTCATAGGCACGGACTGCATCTTCATTTATTGTCTTGCCAGATGTTTCCAATGAGCCCTTCAATTTCAAATATGTCCTTTACATTATCTTTTCAACAAACTACGGAAAGGGCTTTGAACTTCGAAGGTTACACTGAATGCCATTCCCATTGGATAAGAGCTTCTGGAATATGTACTGTGTTTTAAAGTTGATTACTTATGATTGTATATATTAGGTCTGGGAAAATATCTGAAACCCGAACATCGAAACTGAAATCAAACTGATGTAACTGACTTTATTTAGTTAAGCGAAATATATTTGGGTTTGTACAATTGATTAGTTATGGTTCCGCAACATCACAAAGAGCGATTGCCGAAGACTAACTAAGACCAATTGAGTCATGTTTTCATGTGAGGAATCGATATTCTAGTGAACGAAGAATCATTGGCTAATACAAATTATTTAGAGTTTTAGTATTAGAAACCCAAAATGACCAAATTAACCAAACTTCTTTATATCCTATTTTCAAACCTATTAATCATACGACTAAGTACTTAACTGCTACTTTCAAGGAGGATTGACGTAATAGAGCTTTGTTATCACTCAACTTTGCAAATATTAACATTAATGACCTATTTGTATTTTTTCCTAATTGATATGGTTAAATTTGTAAAAGCAAGAGGGTTGTTTCTCAAACATAGGTTAAAAACCAAAAATAAAAATAACAATACTGAAATATTTCGGTTAATTAGGCTTCGCTTTAATTTTCTGCAAATAATTTTGGTTTTGAATTTTGAAACCGAATTTTTAGACCAAAATAACCGAAATGTGTAATAACGATTAATCGAATGCACATGCCTAGTATGTATGCACAGACCTAAACAAAAACAAAAAACCATGTTTTTTTAAAAAAATCATTATTACCATTTTGTGAGATGAATGTCTATTACACTCGCGTCATTTTTAGTATTTTTGCTATCATAAATTTGCAAGCAATGGAGCTCCCAAATACATGTAGAAAATAAACATCTTGAGCATTTGTGAACTCTACCATACCAAGCACAGACACCCTATACTTTCCAATTTTCACCAGAAAAGAGGCTCAAAATATAGTAGAGCAATCCATTTCTTTAAGCTAAAAATAAAAAAAATATTTGTTATTTAAAAATTGAAACATTTTTTGGCTCGAATCAAAGATAGATCTATCATTATTCGTTTGTACGTCAGGCTTTACCTGTTGGGGGAAGGGGGGGACTACAATCTAATGCACTGTGGACTTAACATAGTAATTATGTAATGACAAATTTATTCATATCATTTCTATAACTTTTAGTTGTATTTGGATCTCATAACTTAACAATCTTGTTAGAACCCTCCATTTCTTGGAGCTAGCTAATACAACTTTATCATCCTAAATTTTGACATAAAAATGCTCCTTATTTTATGGTAGAGTCATCCATTTCTCTACTAAAAAAATTTCTATTCTCTAAATTTTGACAAAGAATTTCTTCAACAAAACATGAACTTTATATTATTGTTAGACATAGTAATTATGGATTTAAAAATTTATTCATATGATTTCTATAACTTTTAGTGTTATTTAGATCTGAATTACGTAGCTCCGGACCGTTTACTTGTTGATCATCCTCCGCCACTGATAATTACCGACGATGTTTCTATTGTACTAGTAAACCTTCTTATATAAATATTGCTCTCGTTGGACATATAAAAAAACATTTTAGCTGATCACAACGTTTCTATTGTACTAGTAAACCTTCTGATATAAATTTTTTATTTCCACGTGATCAGCTAAAATGTTTTTTTATATGCCCAATAAGAGCAATATAAATAAATAAGTTTTACATAAGTTTTTTATATGCCCAATAAGAGCGTCAGCCTAAAACGACACATTTGCTGCCGGACCGAGTGCTGAGCATCTGTGTCTCGTAGCGTGCGGCTGGACCCAATAATTGTCCATCCATCCATGGAGGTAAGCATCATTCGGATAACCATGGCCGTAATACCACCCCGCCACTAAAAACCGACCATCAATTATTGTGCCAATTTGCCACGTACGTCAAAATAAAGCGACTGGCCAGCTGGGCCACCACGAACAAACAACACATGCTAAATATGTTCGTTCACGCACTGCCATCATGCACCAAGCTTGCCACTAGAACAGAATATGCCATCACGCTACGCCACGCCACACGCAGCAGGTGCCATCACGAGTCGCTTTCCCAAATTAATTTCTTTAAACATTTTTAGCGGTTAGCTTATATTTATATCAATTTTTTATTCCTTTCAATGAATCTGGTCAAAGTTTTGGACCGGCGACCGGTGAGCTATTGACCTTGACAATATATATGCCAATCTGTCATCCGTCGTCCGATCTCTTCCACACACACACATGGGCCCGGATATGATGAGCGTGGTGATAATGAAAATTACATGAACATTCTGCCATTCCTTGCTCAGATTTTGTGTAGCCATCGTCGTCAGAGCTGGATGGACACCGACAACAGGATAAAGAGCCACACAAGCACGCAAGCAAAACAAGAGTGTTACTCCGTGTAGAAATACACATACAATTGCAGCAACACCGGTGCCAAGTAATATAATGGGCAATGGCACGTAAACCCCCACAATACTAACAATCTAGCACAACCTTTTCGACATCAGTATGTAGTATGGGGACGAAACAAGGATTCATGCATGCTAGCTACTTCTCCAATCCCATGCCTCCATTGATCTGCCCTGGTGGACGATTATTCGAGAGGATCTCACCTATCCTCAGTGAAAAGAGGTTACTCGATTAATGCCGCGGAACATCATCTAGCTTGAGGTCGAGTGGCAGTGTAGCATGCACGTGGTACTAGCACACCATGAATCCAACTCCTGGACAGACAAGGAGAATCCCGTCGTACAATGGCCATTGTGTCCAACCTGCCAAATGCATTCAGCCATCATAGCTTGTTGGCACGCCAGCAACCAGGGGGCGCAGGTTGAGAAGATTCAACGGGGTGCCCTACTTCGATATATAGAGCAGCTAATGTTTGAATGTGCATAATTCCCGAGACGAGAGGGGGTTCATATACAATCAAAATATCTCTCGCTACATTATCCGTTTGATATATGATGACGGCAAAATAAACATTAACCCATTCTTTATTTAGTGCTTGTGAAGCTACCATGAGAGCTCTAAGCAGCCCTCTCGTAGGGGGAAAAAAAAGCTAGTATCATGGTTCATGGCTGGCTGCTAGAGATCAACACTGGCAAGGATTAAAAGCGTTGTGCGTGCAACACCTGAAAGTGGATGTCTAGATGCATGTGAACCGATTACATTTTTTTAGATAATGAAAATATTGCATTAACTTTGCCCTTGATTTTCAAAAAAGCTACAACCTCACTGTAGTTCTCAGAAAGCCAAATACAAACATGAGTCAACCCAATTCACATAACATGACTAAAATGAAAAGAAAAGGAAACACTCTGCCCCCGCAGCTTTTATTGTCCTCCGCAATGGCTTTTTGAGTGAGATCGACTCCGCATGCGCCATGTAACCTCTCTTAAGCAAGTGACAATCAATTGATTGAGGTCCTGTTTGTTTCCATCCAGATTATATAATCTGGCTCTTATAATCTATAAGTCGAAACAAACAGGTTTTAGATTATACCCAGATTATATCAATTCACAGGCCAAATTATCATAATCCAATAAGCTGCTCTCTCCCAGCTTATAAATTATATAAGCTGGATTATATAATCAGAGTGGAAACAAACAGGACCTGAAGCAAACATCACCAAAACCACATCCGCTCATGCTTGTAGCCCGCTACGTCAAATCTGTCCCTATTAACAATCTAGCAGAGTCTAGTATTATAATGGTGAAAGAAACAACGGTTCTCTTGCAGGACAACGGGTGCTCGAGCCCCTAGTCAAATCCCTAGTGCATCATAACAACCGTGCACAAAAAAATCACTCACCCCGCCCCATAGAGAAAAGAAGATACTCTATTAGTGCTGCGGAACATCATGTTTATCATGTCGATTGGCAGTGTAGCACGTACTATCACACCGCGTGATAATCCAACTCCCATGGACAGACAAGGAGAATCCCATTGTACAATGATCACCGTGTCCGGCATGGCAAGGCCTGCCTAACCTAACCTCTAAAGCTACCTCAGCTTGCATCCGTCGATCATATAGCTTGTTGGCAACCGAGGTCTTCGCCCACGACCAGAAAAGCTAGCGGAGACCTCCGAGACGACGACGGCAGGAGGAAGACGAATTGTCTGTTTGCAGGTTGCGGCCCGTCACGAAAAGACTGAACTGACGTGCCGCTTCGCCATCGCGTTGCCGTCTCTTTTGTTGCCGCGCGCGCGTGTGCGTCGCGCCACCGGATGTGTCCCGGCGCGAGAGGCAGTACCCGCGCCTACACGGCAACGATTCGGTTACAGCTTTTTGCTAGTGATGAACCGATGATACATGAAAGGAGAGAGAGGGATGGATGGAGATAGCAAGTAGGATTTGTTTTCTGGAACCCGTCGCTTTTTGCTACACAAATGATTGCCTGTTTTCAGGGGGTCTTATTGCGTTTTCTATGTGTAATCACAATAAAGATGATGCTAACTACTCTTAAGGTCGTGTTCATGGTACCCGCCGCCGTTGCTTAGGGCGCGATTGGTTCCCCTGCACACGTTTGGTTTAATTGGGACATATAGGTCATGTACAATATTATTTCTTTGTGGGTAATGTGACTATGGAGCATATTTTATTGTGGAGCCAAATTTTTTTTCCTTTGCTTTTGTTTCGGGGGTAGTATTGAAGTGGTGTCGAAATCAGCGGGGAATGGATAGATTCATGTACAAGAAATTTTCCGAGGATGATAAAGGTTTGCGCCTGTTTTTCTAAAGCACTTTGGGCCGTGCGAGGAAAATTTCTTTTCGTTCTTGGTCGAATGATTGGTTGTTTGCAACGGGTTGCTGTACTACTATTATGTATCATAAATGTGAGATGTAATACTTTTGAGGTCACACTCTATGGTATTCGTAGCCGCCGCTAATGGCGGAATTGGTTATTCTGATGGTGGTCCCAAATCCCAATTACGACAGCTGATGCGGAGGGGGACGTGTGACTCACTGATGAGTGCTGTAGTATTATCAGACCAAAACATTTCGATGGAAATTATCGAGGTGGGATTGAAATCTCCAGGATATGGACAATTTTGTAGAAGAAAAAACTAACGATAACTACATTAGATAAAAGAATGTATGGATTTTTTATCAAAAAAAAGGAAAAGTAATGAGCGCCTTTCAGTTGGTTGCTGAGGTGTGAATGGTGATGCGGTGCATTGGCCTAGCTTAGTGTGGAGGCAACTGGTAGGTGGTGGTGGTGGCTTAGCAGGGTGTCACCTTCAGGGTCCATGTCCTTTGAGCTATCTGCTTGAGTCAAGAACTTCGGAGGATTCACACTCACCTTTTCTCTCTCTTTCAGTCACAGACTCACAGTAGACTTTGAGCTATCTGCTTGAGCACAAATAAATTATTCCACTTCTGTTCAATCAGACCCAGTAGACCTCTAGTAAACTGCAGCAAGAGGTTTTGTAGTAAACGCTATCCGAAGGTCTTTTGGTGTAATTGCATAAATGGTGTCTCTAATATCTCTAATATCTCTCTCCCTATCTTCCCTCGCTGGCACTCATCTATCTGAGTTGAAGTTCAGACATCATCCCATACACTGTCGTTTCTGACCAACGCATCCTTCAATTTTACAGTGCCACGAGTATGTTGAAACTGCAGTAGATAACAACCGAGTGGTAAAATCTGACACGTGTGCATGCACCAAATCTTTACATGCATAGACACGAGCATGACTTTCAAAGATCGCCGAATATGCCGCTGCACTAGTTTTCAGAGTCCTACCTGGCTGAAAGTCTGAACCCTACAAGGTCGTATGAAACTTTGACCAAGAAAAACACGCATGCTGGATCTAGCAACTACCATCACATGCTTGTCACTCGCGTTCAAGTAGACTTGCTCTGTGGAGCACAACTAATTCGTACAAACCAGATCCAGGAACCAGGAGTGCTATTCAAGTGCGTCAGTAATGAATATACCGTGAGAGATTTGAAGCCTTTCGGTATGAAAAGAACTTAATATTTTTACCTATGCAGCTATTCTCTTGTTTGAATTCATCGCTTCTATCCTGTGAAGCTCATTTTTTAGACTATACAGAAATTACAACGTAAATTGGCAAGCATATGTACCGAAATTGCAGCTATCCTCATTGATGATGCTTGATACAGTGTTATATGCAGAATGTACTGAAACAGATGTGACCCATCACGATGCTTCAATTTTGACAATGAATGGTTAAAGTAAAAGTAACGCGCACACGTGCACGAAATTTTACATAGCCTTTAGCGTAGTTTCAAAGAACACTGAATATGCCTCCACTGCTTTACCGCTAGCCTGAACCTTGAAAGTTGATAAACTATACGACAAAAAACAAAAAAGAAGAAAGATGCTGGATCTAGCAATACTTCCATTTATACATGCATGCCACTCACAATCATGCATTGGACTATCTGGCAAGTGTAGACAGCCAGTATTAAATCTGATATGATTCAGTGCCCTGCATCTGATCCTAGTTCTGAAGAAAAGATATTTCCATTTAAAAAAAAAATAAAGAATGCTATGCAGTACTATCTTCAGATAAGGAGCCGGTGCGATGTTGTGGTCACCGGAAGAGGCCTAATCTTACAAGCAACATCTAGAAGGTCACGTGCTGAATTCTTCTGAAGAGTAGGGGAAAACAAGAGGCACATAATAAAAGGTGGGCACTAAGTCTCCAATAGATTCTTGGAAGCGACATCAACCAACAGCAACTCTTTACTTCCTCGAACCATTTGCCCCTAAAACATTTTCTTTATTGCTCTAAAGTCAAAACTTTCTGTTGGCATATTTGGATTGGTTGCAAGTAGAAAATAATATCGGGTAACTTATTTAGATAATATATCATTTTGTCTATACCAGTGTAAGATGAACGAGGGTGTTCACGGTGATTCACCATTGTAAACCCAGGCAGCAGTGCTTCTTTCTTGACGCTACTTCCAAATTTGTAAAAGTGAAATCTCCTGAAAATATATGGATCAATCTTTGTGTGATCGAAACTTCACCATCAAGCAGGTATTAACACCCGTGTTAATTTTCTGGGTACAAATTTATGCAAAACTTAAGGTTTCCATATAAAAGGACATACGCCGGACATATGGATCCTCTAATGGTTTGAAGAAGATTGGATGGTCATCGGCGTGTCATTTTGATATGTTTTGTGGATCCATCACAGTCACAAAGTGACTAAAATTAGGCAGCAAAATTATGATCACCCCTTTATGTAAAATGCCACCTTATCAAGGAAAGGACCTCATCAGGCCTCCAACTGTGCAGAGAAGCTTGGTAAAAACTTTAGAATTCTCAATTACAGAAAGCTCTGGATCCAAATAATGACAAATAAACTTGCACGATATGTACATGAAGCGGTTCATGTGCTTGGCGTGAGTACAGCCCTGCATGGCTGCATATAGGACTTTTTGAACTTTTTTTTTTGCAATGCGAGGTACTACTACTTATCTTTCCGTACATAAATAGTGGTCGATCAGACTCACATGCAGTTCCCAGACTCTGGATATAATCAAAATACAGAACTCTGTATCCGCTCAATGAAAAGGAAAAAACGTAGGTAATTTTCAAGAGAAGTTTTACGGTGCTCTATACCACTAGTATTATACCAGTGATATTATGCATACCATCAGTATATACTGGTGGTATTTAGAATCTGACGATCCAGATTAGTTCTCCTCCAATCTTCACTACCACTAGTATTCTTGAGTAGTATTAGTAATAATAGGGTATTCTAGAAAAAAAATTAAATGTTAGCGTGAAATCGGTGACGGCAAAGGGCAAATCAATGACGGTATAAGGCGGCAACAATATAGGTGGCGGTAGGCCAAGATCGTGCGAAAAGAGGGTGGCGATTCAAGAGCTCCCAGTGCCTCCTACTCTTAGGCATAGCAAGTTAGCATGAGGCGGCGCAGAAAAAGAACCGGAGTCTCGCTCCATGGATAGCTGCCTCTCTATATAAGCTTGCAATGTTAAGCTTTGCACCATTACATGCTGTTTTATATATATTCTAAATTGAACGGATCACAGTAGCGCACGAGGATATGTACTATATGATCCCATCACCTACGTACCACAACATGGTTACATGGATGAATAACTACCTATTCAAATTCAACGGGGGTTGTAAATGTTCAACCAACTCTGATAATCTCTCTAGAAGTTAGAGCAACAGGAGAACAACTAGTATCTGTCACCAGGTGCGTAAAGTTTGAATTCAGAGGTGATAAACTGAAGGCACACTGCACATGACTGCACATCGATAGTCTGCACGGTCGTATGTTTTGGAGCAGTTTCACTTTCAACTTGATTACGTTTTGCAAACAGGAAAAGCATAGCAATCGAATTGTACACCCTAAAGTGACGTGTTACATCAAGGGGCATAAAAGTCGTGGCACCAGTGAAGGAGTTAAAAGCATTGATAATCCTAGTGCTGTCGTGCAAGTGCACTCGCTACATCAAAGCGATGGGGAATGGCTTACCGAAAGTTCTGAAGCCGTGGTGTCCATCTTGCCGAAGTGTTAAAATATCGGACTACAGAAGTAGTGGCACAAGAGACCCAGAAAGTACAATCTTGTCACATTGGCTTGCAAGAGCTGGCCCGGAGGGAGATATGGGCTGTGAAGCCCATTGTAAGTCCACAACCTCTACAGTCTTCACCATGAAGCACAGCTGCTTTAGAGCAACTGCCCTCAAAAAAAAAAAAAAAACTGCTTTAGAGCAACTCCAAGAGTTCCCTAAAAAATTCTCCTAAAAAACTGGTATTGGGAGCTTCCAAAACTTACTGGAGCAAAGAAAAACTCTTTCTACCAACAGTTTCCAATAGTAAGCTTCTAAAAAATGAAAATGCGCCATTTGGGCCTCGTATTTGTATCTGACCCATATATCATAAGTGTAGCTTGGCCTTTATCCCATTCGATCACTCCAGTAGAGACGAGTAGAACTCGACTCCACCTATATTCACGTACGTTAATATCTTCATCTCTCTCTCTCACGTACGTACTCCATCCGTTCAGAAATAGATGTCATTTTGGCTCTGAGCACAGGATTAAGGAGAGGTAAAAAAGATGGATGCACTAAAAACAAGGAGGAAAGAGAGACAGAGATAGAAGTGTAGTAGAAAGAGGAAATATTATATTAGAAAGAGAAAAAATTGCATTGAAAAGTGAGAATGATATGTAATTTAAAAAATGAGTAAGAATAGAATGACATCTATTTTTTAACGCAGGGAGTACTCATCTATCTCTTCCTTGACCTTAGGCCTATAGCCACACCAAGCTCCTGGCCACGCACGGCATACGCAAAGGCAAGCGGCGGCAGGTTCATGCTCGTCGAGGCTGCGGCGACGTGTGAGCGCGGGAACAGCTGCGGCGACGTGTGAGGCGGAGGTGACGGAAATGCAACCTCCAGCAGGGCGCGACAGGCAGCCTGAGCTAGCAGGGTGCAACGGGGACGCGGCCTCCGCCATGCAGCGGCGAATGGACGATCTCTGCCAGATCGCTGCGGCGGACCGTCAGGGTGCGACCGTCACAACGTACTTGCAGGTTGCAGCCGCTAGGCAGGGGAGGGAGAAGAAGTGCCGCACGCGGGAGATTAGACGCGCGGAAGAGTGCGGGTGTGGGAGAATTCTTTTCTCGATTGGGAGCGGAAGGAAGCGGTGGAAAAGATGGCAACTCAAGCCGTCAGGATTGGGACGGGCGAAAAATTTGGGAACGGGATCGGGAGCTGTTGGAGCGGCCGTTTTCTGCGTTTTCTCCTAAATCTAGATTTTGGTAACATGTTTTGGAATCTGTTGGAGTTGCTCTTAGTTCCCTTAAGCCTCAACACCATGTGTTGCAAGCACGCCATGTCCCACGAATATTCCGAGCTGTTAGTGATTTGGGTTTCAAATCAGTATAGTCAGTGGTGTTGCATCGCCCATCACTAAGCCCATAGCAACACATCCCGCATTTTCTCAATCAACTAAAATTTTAGCTTAAATTACAAAGGCAAATTAAAACCAATTAGCTACTCCTAACTTAATATTAATTTCCCAGCATATAACGCAGAAAACGGCCGCTCCAATGCCTACATGTCATATCCTGATGCATGTATGGATAAATATTTGTCTCTCAATAAGTGCTAGTATAGGTTCCTCTTCCTTACGCCTGTTTTTTTTTAAATATCTAAGGGATTATAAATTATTGATGTACTGCTACCTGATTCCACGTAACTACTGATAAAAGTGTAGTAACCACCAGCCATTAAAGTTCAACACGTCTCCAGAGATCATAGGTATATGATTTAATGCAAGTGCTTTTATTTTGCAACGACAATACAAGTGCTTTGAAAAGGGGTCAACAAAATTCCGATAACCACTCCAGAAGTCCAACAAGAGAACATCTCATACTGTATCGTCGTGACCAGATCATCAGATTCATTCTTGAGTTTTGAGTGAAGTCTGGATACATAACTGATAAACTGAAGGCATTGATATGGCTGGAAATTGATCTCCTGCACGGTCATAACAATTTCAACCCACATAACAATTTTGATCTCCAGCACTGCACATAACAATTTTGAAATAATTTCAACTTTTAACATGATTACATATTTCCAAAACAGGAAAGGTGTAACAATGGAATTATTTTGTTTTTAGTGATTAATATTACAAGTGGATTAAAGTTGTGACACCAGTAACGGAGTTGCAAGCATCTATAATCCCCTTAATTTCTTTAGGTCGTAGCGCATAATTTTCTTTAGGTCACGGTGGCGAAGCTAGCGCCATGAAGACCCGAGTGCCACTGCTCATGAGTGTTTTTAGGTGGTGTACATTAGGTGAAAACATGAAGACTTCCAACGAAATTTTGTGCCGGTGCACTGGGCTAATCTAGCTTCGCCCTCGAGCTATCCATGGCAAAAAAACGCTCCAGCGTATAATCCCTTGGCAAAAAATTCTTCTAGATCCAGAGTTGCCGGAATTAGCTCCCGGTGCTAGACTTTGCCTTGCTAGCATTCATGCTTCAACTTATAAGCAGTCGGGATATTTTTCTATCTCCATTGTAGCACCAACGTTGCTAGCTAGCTGCATCAAAGCTCCCCTGTTCATCCCGTACGTATCAAAACATGCTCTCTCCATTTTCTTTTTTCTTTTCACTTGGGCGCGGACAAAACTAACCTTCGTTTGCCATTTATCTGATCGAGCTGTCGTTCTCCGTACTCGTTTACTTCGTTCACCATGGCTAACTCCATCCAAGCATGGTGAGCTTGTTGCATGCGGCGACTGGGTCGCGGGTGTGCTGGGCAGCCGATCGAGCAAGCGCAAGGCGAGTTCGGGTGGCCACGGCGGTCGGGCGAGCGCGGACGTGGTGGCTGCTGGGTGGGTGCCCATTACAATTCTACCTTTATTCTTCAGGGTTTACTGATCTATATCCAGAAACAATAATGCTGTACACACGACTCAGTTATCCGACTGCCGTGTACGACTAAACATCCGTGATTTATGCATGCACGCTTAGCTGATATTCTGGCTAACACCGTCAGTTGCAGAGCGTGATATCGCACAAATCTGACTTGGTCGTACAGTGGGGACGTAAACGGTAGACGTATGTATAGCAGTGTTCAGAAACAAAATGATGAAGATAAAGTTGCTAGAGGGCTTCTTTGCAACGTTGAATCAAGGACGACGCGTATCAGCCTCGAAGTTGATTTTCGACGTTAAATTAGCACACAACTTAAACATAATATACAACTCATTTGAGCAACAAAAAGTGTAACCTAGTTCCATTCACCCTGCAAATTATTGTACTTAACATGTCATTTACTCATAAGGAAAACATGTGGCGAGCCGTGGATATATGATGAATGCATCCTTTAACATGGCATACATATATAAGTTCCAAGCTTAGTTGCACGCACACACGTGGTTTAATGCAGGAATTAAACAAACAGCCACCTAAACATATAGGGAATAACATTTTTGTGATTCTTTGGTCAAGCAAAGTGCATGCCCCTAAATTCAGAGATGCACAGTGAACGTAGCAGACACCAACTCGCCATGAGGAAGGATGAGCCTGACAATCGAGGTCCTGGCCAGGGAAGGTGGCAGCATACAACCCTGCCGCCACAGAAATTGTACTGCACCAAAAGGCTCTAACAAAGGAGCAATACAGGCTGGATATCTGCATGGAGAAGGTTAGTTATCAAGGAAACAATTTATGATAGCAAAATATGCAGACATATAAAACCAAAATTATTGGATTTATAAGGAACGAAAGACACACCAGAAACAGTCTTCATCACTACTCAGGTACGGAAGATGGTGTGGATAGAATACGCACAGGTATGCACGTGCAGGGTTTGGACTTAGACATCACCATCCTCTTCCTCCTCCCATTCCTCCTCCTCCTCCTCCCCCTCCTCATATTCCGTATCATCTTCCAGCTGAAAATTGCAAATATTGTTCAACGTATGTGTGCCAGGAAAGAAAACAAATCGTATAATGAGAAAATAAAGCCACAATTGAACATTGTACCTCTTGGTCATGGACAGACGAGATCATTTTGTCGTCATTCCATCTGGGAAAACGAAATGTGGGACAGTTCGGATGGACGTCAATTGCATTCCACAGCGCTGCCTCTGCTTCCTGCACATCTGCGGTGGAAGCTCCCTCACAGTCTATCCATAGAAAGCCATCCTGAAGCAAACCGAGATATTCCAAGCCAATAATGTTCTCGCAGTCAATGTTTCCATCCTTTAAGGCCCGCACAAAGACAGGCATCCTAAGCACTTGAAGATTTGGCATCACAATAGTCGGTGCACAACTGCAATCATATTCCCTGGAGCCAAACGTCGCAGCAACGATTCCATTCCATATATGAAATGACACAGTCAAGTCCTCCTTGTTGCGCTGGAACTGGACCATTGAAGCTGTTATTTCTAAGAACCTCAGCTTAAGGAAGTACCCATCGGTAGCATTAATATTACTTACTGTTACCGTGGACCACATTTCCAGCGATAGAAAAAGAAGCTCCGGCAAAGTGCCTAGGAGTGTCATATCCTGCTCATCCATAGTAGCCACACGCAATCCCAAGAAGGTCAGGTTGTGAAGATGCAAGAGATTAATACATGACGGCAGCCTAGAGAACCGTATGTTATGCAAACGCAAATGACGAAGATGCTGTGGGAGCACAAAACCTGCTGCTTCCCATGTTGCTACATCTGCATTAATAAGAGACTCTGGTAACAGTGATAGATGCTGGATTTTGTAGAGATTGCGTAGGGACTCCACAAAATCTTTCTCCATGCCCTCATCAATAAATGCAATAGTAGTTTCGAGCACCCTTAGTTCCCTCAGGCTGCCCAGCTCTTCCACAAATCGCCTCTTGGACATATCATCCCTGTAGCCGTTGCATGCTATGAGTCGGCTGTAGTTAGCCACATTGATGGGTAAGTCTTGCTGAGTATTAGTTGCTCAGGGTTTGGCTCTTTATGTTTTTGTGCAGGTAGTTCTGGCTTCCGCTGATTTTGGTGGAGCTTCCAGTAGGTCCACATCATGGGGCTTCGATGTGCGGTCTTTGTATCGTCGAGAGTAGTAATAGTTTCTTTTATCTTCAGACTTCAGATGTGTACTCACGTGTTTTAATCTATTTAAGAATCATTGTAATAACTTAAATATGTAAAATTTGTGCTCTTTATGTGTTGTACTGTTGTGTCTGTTCATCAGCACATACCGACTCGATCCTGCGAATAGCGGAAACGCTACAATCCCTGTCAACACTTAGTTCCAGAACCTTTAAGAACGTTAGCTTTCCTATCCCATCAGGCACACTCGTGAACCATGACTGAGAACGTAGGCACCTCAAATTTGTTAGCTGGATCATACACGCTGGCAGTTCTTGTATCCTAGATTTTGTCACATCAAGTATCTGAAGAAACTTCAGATGTTGTATATGTTTTGGGAGCTCACGGATATGTTGATCTCGTAGCCCAAGATACCTCAAGTGATGTAAACGCCCAAGATTCTCAAGATGGCAACATACATCGTTTGATAGGCAGTTTTCTAATAACAGCACATGTAGAAGTTTAAAGTTCCGTAGTGGGATTGATTGACTAATATCACTCCTACATACAATATATGACCTCACATGTGCCATGTCCATACAGTCAGCCTTAAGAGTTATGTCATCTGTGGTTCCATTTTGGGCTACCCTACGTACTGTGTTTTGAGATGATGTGCCTTCAACATCATCTAATGTGACAACAAAGTTTTGTTCATGGGATAAGGAACGAATGAGATCAAGAACCATATCATGAACACGACAACCTTCTACACTACAATAAAATTGTGACTCCACCGCTTGGATCATGCTTCTATTTATGAGTTCATTGAAATATGCTTCTCCGAGCTCAAATAACCATTTTCCTTGTTTCTTGTAAACAAAGCCCTCAGCTATCCACATTCATATCAAAGAAACTTTGTCAATAACATAATCTTCTGGGAACGCACTAAGATATAGTAGACATGTCCTTAGATGGGAAGGCAAATCATAGTAGCTAAAGGACAATATCCTCATAGTATTTTCTACATGCCTGTTGTCTTTATTTCCAAAACCAATAGCTGTATACAGCTCAGGCCATTCTTGCCTTGGTTTATCCACCAACAAACTAGCCATTGTGATGATTGCTAATGGTATACCATCACACTTATTTAGAATTTTATCAATAAACTCATCATAATCATTCAGCTGATTACCAAAAAGGCTGTGTTCCTTACGACCAGATAATATCCTTGCATATAATAATTTTTTGGATTCAACATATGAAAGTGGTTGAAGCCTGTAAAGCTCACCAGCATCTTTGGCGATTTCAAGGTTACGAGTAGTTGTGATTACTCTACTTCCACAATTGTTCTCAACAAGGGCTAGTTTGATTGTATCCCAAGACCGTGGCTCCCATAAGTCATCAATGACGACAAAATACCTAGATATCCACATGAAAGTACATGAGCCATGAGTTACTGAGTTTTTCTGTAGCTTCTATGAAGCAAGAACCTATTAGTGCTGAAATTCATGATAAAGCGTAGGAGATATGTGCTCGTAATAATATGAAACAGTTATTTATTGATGTTCTGTAATTGTCTGACCAAGCAGCACTCATCCAACTTTAATTATTATATCAGTTATAAGTTTGTAATGTCTCCAAGAAAATTTGTAGTTCTTCAAAACTGATGACTCTGCATTGTTTGTTCTTCTGTATATCATACTATTAAATGGAAACGAAAAGTGGACTAAAAAATTATTTAGAATACAACTCATTCCATGCTCATGTAGACTAAAAAGTGGCAGATCCAGGATTTTAATCATGAGGGTATCAATAATACAATGTCGCATAGTTAAAGTGGTACAGACGTAACATGTTACACGTTTCTGTTACATGCTATTTGGAAGGTTAAGCTACCGCTCAAAATTAAATTTTTCATATGGTACATGATTAAGGGTGTAACTTTAACCAAGGACAACTTAGAAAAGAGGCGATGCAAAGGGAGTGTTAAATGTTGCTTTTGCAACTTAAGTGAATCAATAAAACACCTTTTCTTTGATTGCAACAACGCTAAGTTTATATGGAGATTGGTGCATGTTTCTTTTAATTACCTCCTCTGACGAGTGCTGACCATATGTTTAATGGATGGTTGCAAGGGGTAGATAAGAAAATTAAGCAACAAAGACACGAGTTTCTACTTCTACGCAGGTGGTGTTCAGAGGAACGTATTGGATCTGCTTTTGGGCGCTGCTACAGCAGAAAAGAGAGAGATCCCACATAAACCGGGGGTGTTGTGTGCTTGAGACGGTGGTGATGGACATTTTCGCCAAAAATAGCTGGTGTTTTAGTAATAGAATCCCCGCTAATAATAATTTAGATGGATATCATGGATGTCATGAATATTGTTTTCCTTTTGGTTTTGATTGATTCGAATTGGCCTGTAATCATAGACAGCTATATGTATCGATCAATACAGGGGCTGGAATATTAATGCATATTCCCTGTTCTAAAAAAATGTTTATGTTGCATCTACCATTTGAAAATCTAATAGGAAATTGAAGCTTCAAATACGCCGGCCTCATACTTTGTCAAAGTGTTTGATATGCTATATGTGCAAATTTCCTCTCGGATGCTCACCTGGGCTTAAATGATTAATCATATTTGACAATGCATTGTATCTATAGCAAATGAAATATATGTATATATAGTCGGTATTGCTTCAAAAAGGTTCGATTGGGGATACGGTTCTACCCCATGCACAGCACAACACAAGATTGGTCGAAGTCCAATATTTATGGTTCCAAAGGAATAACATTATGACGCAGAGGGTGTCATATGTCTCACAGAGAAAATAATGGCAGCCTATAGATATATATCACTGTCCACGACGAAGTATGCACTAAACCTATTTTTTTAGCTTAATTATCTGAGTCTTTTAATTTTCCTTCAATTTTTTAATCTGAGTCTTTCATTTTCTCTTCGCGCTCCTGGTGCTTCTATCTCACCTATCTGTACCACTTCCCTCCCTACTGTTTTCTCTAAACAATGTCGGTCCATATATAAGGGCTTTAGGGTTTGTCCTACATTCAATCTTTTTAATCTTGATCAACAATATCTTTAAAAAGAAATTATTTCAAATACCAAGAGTTACATAAATATTATATTTATATTGATCAAGAGTAACACTATTTTACATTGTTGAAATGCATAACTTTTTGTTATTGACAATCAAAGTTAAAAAAAATGACTTAGGAATTAGGACAAACCAAGAAGTCCAATATTTATGGCCAGAGATTGAGTATGTACACACAAATTGTAGAACTAAAAAGGCACTCATCAGTGTAAGGAAGCTCAAGGAGCACGACACATACCTCTCGTTCTGAAGGAGCTCCCGGATTGCATCGATGAGCTGCTCTCATCTAGTATGGTCATATTGAGATTCTCCATGTAATGTGTCCTGTTAAGATCCACGAGAATATCCCTGAGGACCTTCTTCAAGTCAGGATTCCGGCCAACAGGAACAAAGGCCCCCAAAGTAAAATCCGCCTTCAGCTTCTCATAAACTACTTTGGCAAGAGTGGTCTTGCCTAATCCTCCAACCCCAACAACTGAAACCATCTTCGTGATCTTATTGCTGGACACGTCATCCCCTTGGGATGATGTCAGTATGGACATGAGCTTATCCCTCGAATCTTCGATGCCAATAAGTTGTGTCACTTCTTTGTATATAGCCGCAAGACGAGGATCAATAGACGACGCTGCTGTGACCGGCTTGGCCAGAAAATCATCAATTTTGTACCTGGCACGCCGCTCGGCCACCTCCTGCAGTTGCTTCTTGATGTCTTCAATGGCGCTGGCGATGTCACGACGAGTCCTACCCTTGGTGAACAGGTCGCCCATCTTCTTTATGGCGTGCCTTAGCCGGCTTGGGTCGGCAGGCTCATGGCTGTCGACACGCACGAGGAAGGTGTCGAGCAAGTCCTCCATGTCGTACGAGGATTCCCTGACTTCACGAGCCCAGAGCTTGACCTGCTCGTCGAGCTGGTCCCATGGCACCTCGGCCACCTTGCAGAGGGCGGCGTAGATGCTCTTCAGCTCCACTGTGAGAGACTTTACTTGCTTCTTCACTTCCATCTGCAGCTTGTACTGCTTCCTGAGCAGCTGCAGCAGCTTGGGAGCAAGGCTGCCTATCGCCCCGGTTATTAGATCCATGCTCATATTGCCGGCAGTCGCTACCTCATAGGATCAATCGCTCCACCTATCCTGTTACTGTAGTTGTGTGTGTGTGTGTGTGTGTGTGTGTGTGTGTGTGTGTGCGTGCGTGTGCGTGTGTGTGTGTGTGTTGGGATACTGATAGTTTTGAGCTGTGTGGATGGAGGCGCTTGCCATGTATGTAGTGAAGAGATGAGCACAATCAGCGCCCGTCGTCTTCCGCGTGTTGCTAAGCTTGGAATTTTGAGACTCAACAACCATCCTTGTCGCATCCCTTTTTTGATATAAGAATGATTTATGAAGTCCTTGCAAAGCATCTTTGTACTTTTTTAATCAATCGATCTATTGTTAGGTGACGAAAGGATATTTTCCGACAGTGACTACAAAATGGTATATTTTATATGGATTGCCAATCCTTGTCATCCCTTGTATATATGAAGTCACGTATGTGAAACATTAGTAGACTTTGTTAAATTTGACATCATTGACTAAAATAGTTTCCATAAATAACTAATACATTTAATCCAAACAGATAGGATTATTATACACTTTCTGAAGGTGTACTTTTGGTCGTATATGTGCGCACTAAACGGAGAATTATATTCTAATTATTGGAAATTTTGAGTGAAAAGTTTTAGTTACAAATTAGAAAGCTGATTTTGAAATTTTGAATCCATGAGTTGAAGCTTTAGCAAATATAACATGTAAGTTGATGTCAACTCAAAGTTCGAAATTTAAATTTTCAAGAAAAGAAATTCAGAGATATAACAAAGTGAAAAACTAACATCACTATAGGAAAACAATTGTTTCGTTTTATATATCTAAGTGCGAATGGAGGAGTACAGATAGAAGGTGAGAAAATAGAGTAGGTATAGTTAAAGAAATAGGAATGGAGCCCATGACTAAATAGTGACGGTGTATTACGCGGAAAGGTATCTCTAATGTGTATGCTAGTGCTCTCATTTCCCCTTGGCCGAATCAATTATATTCCCGACAAGTACTAGTGGAGGTTTGCTTTGGTGACAACCCAAAAAGGGTAATTTGGTGCGCATACACAAAGCTATTAGGTGGATGCAATATACTGTTTAAAAATTTGACCTTCGTGCCCTATACTATCTCTCCAACATATAAGCTTTATAACATTTAAAACTTATCTCAAAGTTTAAATATTTATGAGTTTTATCCTATAATCTATATTTATGGTGTTCGTCTCATCAAAATATAGGCATTTCTAGGACATGTCTTTTGCTCATAATAAGAGGAATACACGTCTTTTTCTTATAGTTTATAGTATGTTCAAAATATTATAGAAATGCTTACGTCTTAGGATGGATGAAGTGATAAAGAATCCGCACTGCACGAATGATGACACGCACTTGCGCTAAAGTACCTACTTCGCGATTAAAAGAAAAGAAAAGAAAAAAAAGAGCAGAGACAAAAGAGTTGCCGCGCTGAGATACCGCGACGAGGAGTCGTGGTGAGATAGCGTCGATCATACTAGCTAGTTGGCAACCGAGGTCTTCGTCCACGACGACGAACACGATGACGACCGAGAAGGAAGGAAGCGGAGACCTCCGATAGACGACGCCAGGAGGAAGCGGAATCGTCTATTTGCAGGTTGCAGCGCGTCACAGAAAAGACTGAACTGACGCGATCGCGCTGCTGTCTCTGTTGTTGCCATAGCGTTGCGCGTCGTGCCATTGGGAGGTGCTGTGTGTCCCGGCGCGACGCAGTACCCGCGCCTACACGGCAGCGCATGTACGCGGCAACGATTCGGTTCCAGAAAAAAAAAACAGATCAGCAGTAAACTGAAGCCAGAGATGGGTGGTAAACTCTGTCCGAAGGTTTTTTTTTAGGTGTAATTACATAAATGGTGTCTCGTACTCTGGTGGCATGCAAAGAACGGAATATCTCTAATTATCTTTCTCTCTATCTTCCGTTACTGGCACTCATCAGTCATCTCTCTGAGTTGAAGTTCAGACTTCAGACATCATCCCATACACTGTCGTTTCTGACAAACACTGTCCTTCAATGTTGACGGTGCCACGAGTGTTCTATGTTGAAACTGGAGTACTAGTTAGATAACAAACTAGTGGTAAAAACCGACACATGTGCATGCACCAAATCTTACCTGCAAAGACACGAGCAAGACTTTCAAAGATCGCTGAATATGCCGCTCCACTAGTTTTTTGAGTCCTAAGGACTGGCTGAAAGTCTGAACCCGATAAGGTCGTATGAACTTTGATCCGAGAAAAAAACGAGCATACTACCATCACATGCTTGTCACTCACATTCAAGTAGACTTGTTCTTCCGTACAAACCAGATTTAGGAATCAGGAGTGCTATTCAAGCGCGTCAGTGATGAATATACAGCGAGAGATGTGAAGCCTTTCGGCATGAAAGAACTTAATATTTCTACCTATGCGGCGATCTCATGTTTAGATTCATCGCTTCTGTTCTGTGAAGCTCATTGTTTAGATTATACAGAATTAAAAATGTAGACTGGCGATGGGAAGCCTCTGTACCGAAGTTGCAGCTATCTGCATTGACGATGCTTGATAGTGTATATGCAGAATGTACTGCGAAAGATGTGACCCATCATGATGCTTCAGTTTTGACAGTGAGTGGTAAAAGTGAACGGGCACACGTGCACGGAATTTTACATACTAGCCTTGAGCGAAATTTCAACCATCACTGAATATGCCTCCACTGCTTTACCGTTAGCCTGAACCTTGAAAGTTGATAAACTTTAACGCAAAAACAAAAGAAGAAAGATGCTGAATCTTGCAATACTTCCATTACATGCATGCCACTCACAAGCATGCATTGGACTATCTGGCAAGTGTAGACAGCCAGTATTAAATCTGATATGATTCAGTGCACTTCATCTGATCCTAGTTCTGAAGAAGAAATATTTACATTGAAAATAAATAATGACATATAGTACTATCTTCAGATGAGGAGCCAGTGGGATGTTGTGGTCACCAGAAGAGGCCTAATCTAACAAGCAACATCTAGAAGGTCACGTGCTGAATTGCTCTGAAGAGTGCGGGGAAACAAGAGGCACAATGAAAGGTGGGCGCCAAGTATCCAATAGATTCTTGGCAGCGACATCAACCAACATCAACCCCTTTACTTCCTCCGAACCATTGCGCCTAAAATATTTTCTTATTTCTCTAAAGTAAGCACTTTCTGTTGGCATCTAGTAAAAATATCCAATGGTAATTAGGTGCCGCGTAATTTAACTTGGCATATTTGGATTGGTTGCAAGTTGAAAATAATATCGGCCAACTTATTTAGATCATAGTATATCATTTTGTCTATGCCAGTGTAAGATGAACGAGGGTCTTCACGGTGATTCACCGTTGTAAACCCAGGCAGTGCTTCTTTCTTGACGCTACTTCCAAATTTGTAAAAGTAAAATTTCCTGGAAATATATGGATCGATCTTTGTGTGATAGAAACTCGACCATCAAGCAGGTATTAACACCCGTGTTTACTGTGTACAAATTTATGCAAAAATTAAGGTTTCCACATAAAAGAACATATCGCGGGCAAATTTGTAACTATATTGATTTTCGACTCATGGGGTGATGAGGGCCTATTGTTTTTTGCACTCCTGATGATGATGCCAATGAATCCTCTAATGGGTTGAAACAGACTGGATGGTCATTGGCGTGTCATTTCGATAGATGTTCTCTGTGGATCCATCATAGTCACAAAGTGACCAAAATTTGGCAGCGAAATTATGAGCACCCCTTTATGTAAAATGGCACCTTATCAAGGGAAGGACCTCATCAGGCCCTCCAAATGTGCAGAGAAGCTTGGTAAGAACTTTGGAATTCTCAATTACAGAAAGCTCTGGATCCAAATAATGACAAAATAAACTTGTACGATTTGTACATGAAGAGGTTCATGTGCTTGGCGTTAGTACAGCAGCCCTGCACGGCTGCATGTAGGACAAGGCAATATTAAGCTTTCACTAGGCAATGTTTTATTATTTGGGATTTAGAAACAGATCAAAACCTCATGCACTCAGAGCTAGCACCAGTCCAGTACAGCCATGATCCTGTTTCTCAAGTCTCCGGTGATTCAAGAATTCCCAGTGCCTCCTACTCTTAGGCATACCAGCACATACAGTGGCGCAGCAAAAGAACCAGATCCTTGCTCCATGGATAGCTACCTCGCTGTATAAGTTTGCAATGTTAAGCTTTGCTCCAATACATGCCGTTTTTTATATTCTAAGTTGAAGGGATCACATTACGTAGTGCACGAAGATGTGTACTGTATGATTCCACCACCTACCACTGCATGTATGAATAACCATATATTCAAATTCAATGGGGGATGTAAATGTTCAACCAACTCTGATTATCTCTCTAGAAGTTAGAGCAAGAGGAGAACAGCTAATATCTATCACCAGGTGCGTAAGGTCTGAATTGGGAGTTGATAAAGAGAAAATTCCTTCTATGGCCTCAAAACAAATGCAGCTGTGTTCCATGGCCCTTTTGGGGTTGAACTTCTCTATGAGGACCAAAATTAATTTTTGATTCCCTTCCCTGGCCCTTCCATTAGTTTTAGGACTTAACGGTGTTAACTAGAGTGTAAAAGTACCATTTTGCCCCTGATTTGGAATGAACTTCAATTATATTAAAAACAATTGTGCGAATGTGACTATTAATTTGCTGATATTAATTCCTGATATACAATTTTGAAACAAAATACACCAGTAAATTAATTCACATTTGCACAAATAAAAATGATCTTGTAGTGTTGTGCAATTATTTTTGGAATATAATTGAGCTTCATTCCAAATCAGGGGTTAAATGGTACTTTTACCTTCTAGTTAACATCATTAAGTTCTAAAACTAACGGAAGGGCCAAGGAGGGAATCAAAAATTGATTTTGGTCCTCACAGGGAAGTTCAATTCGAAAGGGGCCATGGAAGGCAAATGCATTTGTTATGAGGCCATAGAAGGAATTTTCTCGTTGATAAACTGATGTCACACTGCACATTGATCTTCTGCACGGTCGTATGTTTTGGAGCAGTTTCACTTTCAACTTGTTTACGTTTTGCAAACAGAAGAGTGTAGCAATTCATTTATACATCCTAAATTGTCATATGTGACATCAAGTGGCATAAAAGTCGTGGCACCACCCAGGAGTTGAAAGTCGTGTTACATGTGTTACATCATAATTCTACTGTTGTCATGAAAGAGTGCTAGCTATATCTCCTCTCTTTCATTTGTACCACTTGGGCCGGAAAGCTGAGCATGGCTTGCCGGAGTTCTGATGCCGCGATGTCCATCTTGAAGGAGGGGTCCAATAAGCCCAGAAGTTACAAAAGTGTTGAAACATTACAGCCGAAGCAGTGGCACAAGAGACCCACAAAGTACAATTTTGTCACATCGGCCTGCAACTGCAGGAGCTGGCTCGGAGGAATATATGAGTTGTGTAGAAAATTCAAAAAGAAACAAAAAATAGGGATCAGTGAGAGGAAGAGATGCATAACTTAGGGAATCAGAGATGCGCATCGCACTCCAGGAGTAGAACTCTTTCCCTACAGTGTCTTTGTAAATGGCCAACAATTTCTTATATATTCGGTTAGCTATTTTCTAAACTATAAGTAATGACTTTATAGAAGATTATTGGCCAAATTTGCTGCTGGACACCGTGACTTTGTGGAATTAGCTGTTGGACACTAAAAAAAGTCGATTTAGCTGTCGGACACTATCAAAACGTGGAAATTGGCTGATGGACACAATAACATAAAAAAGGGTTGTTACGAATTTTTTATCTCGATGTATATGACACACAACGACTTGAAGTTTTGCATATGTATGTATTGTTGCATTCTCTAACTATATGTTTTTTCTCTTAATTTTTTTTATTGTTTCCATAACTTTTCGACTTGAAGAATATTTATTTTTCAGAATAAACTATGCAAGCAATGAAGAAAAAAT
>LAPY01003843.1:33020-45256 GCA_000970635.1 Eragrostis tef
GAAACAAATCAGAGTCCGAATCTGCCTTGATCAGGAGGCAAAATCTAATCTCTTTCCATCTAGGACTCGGCCCCGGGCCCACAGCGTGACTATATAAGAAAGGGGACCCCTGGGCGCCCCTGGACTGAAACCCAGAAACCACCCACCGATCGTTTAGCACGCTGGAGGGTCTGGAACGCCGATTCCGTCTTACATCGCAGACAGGGCAGTGCCGCTACCGTCCTGAAGGGAACAGAGGGCGAACCCTCAAGGAGAAGCTGCGCTTCATCCCACCAGAAGCCCTCACCGTCACCTCTATGCCAGCACCCATGGACACCACGTCGGCGGGTAATTAACCGACCCGTAATTTCGCATTAGATTAAATTACTAGATGTATGATCTGTTAATTGACTAGATGATCCTGTGATTAAGTATTGTTAGTTCTAACACAATTTCATCAGCCATTGTCTTGTCTTGGATATGCAACCTCTAAAACCTAGAATTTCTCTCAGACAAGGCCCAATTATACATTGCGTGTTGTTTTTTTCTTTATTTCAGAAAAATCAGGTACAAAAAGGAATAAATTAAAATTATGTCTTAATAAACTAACAAAAAATAGAGCAATTATCTTCTCCGCCCCCCTGGTTTTAAAGCTTCATCCCTTATTTATATATATATATATTTTGGAAAGAAGGTATTTTCTTACAAAAATCTGTTATCTTAGTATTTGAAGAGAAAAATGAGCAACCACGTTCGCTCTCAAGGCCACGAAATTCCCACGTTAATCGGAGAAAGAGAAAAGCTAAGAGCCGTTGAATTTTATGAACATCTAACAATCATGATTATTTCAGACAAAATATCAAATATATGGACGATACTAACGTTGAAGTACAATTCAACTTCAAGATAGCAATATCCTAAGCGGTTTGAGGTCACGTAAGGTAAGATAGTTTCCTAACTACTTTAGGCCACGTACCATAGTTTCCTAAGTATTTAACACCTCCATATACTTCAGGTTACGTCCGTTTGTGTGTGGCATTGGCTGCGCCTCGGGCGGCTCAATGTCATGACGGCCTCGGCATCAATCAAGGGGGCCTCTATTCAGCGGTCACCGCAATATTATTCTTTTTGCGGTCATCCCTTTTTTGGAAAGCAGACACGGTCTCAGGAGGCAGTGGGTGTGTGATGGTGGGTTGATTTTGAGGTGGGGTCCACGCTGATGTCATTAATAGTTTTAACTAAAAAAATCCGTAGAGTCCAAACCGTGCATTGAAATAAAAAACCGATTCCAACACCGTGTTTCTCGTAACGAGATCTTCGAAACTAGACCGCACTTGAGTATGTTTCGACAAAAAAAATCGACCCTAGAAAAGTTGCTGCAACTTTTTCCTTTGGTCGGCCAACTTTTTGATTTGTTCCTCTAATTTCTCCGTTTGTTCGGCGAACTTTTTCAATTGACGCTCCAACATTTCTATTTAGTTGTCTAATTTTTTTATTTGTTGTTCATTTTTTTTATTTGTTTTGTCCAACTTTCTTTATTCATTGCTCAACATTTTCGTTTGTTGTCAACTTTTTTATTTGTTGCTCTAATTTTTTGATTCTTTGTTTTTTATTTCTTTCAAAAGGTTTAAAAACAAAGCTAAGTTGGGTCTAGTTTCGAAGGCTTCGTCGCAACGAATGCAACAGTAAAATCGGTTCGTGATTTGGACGCTCGATTTGAATGCTATGCATTTTTTAAAATCCAAAGAACTTGGTTGTAAAGACGGGACCCACAGCTGCACAGCCGCGCGCGAGCGCTCCGAGTTTGTTAGAAGGTGGTCTAAGAGAGGTTTGTTTGACCGCAAAAAACAACAATAGTGGTCACCGTCAGCGAGAGAAACCCATCAATTTACGCGGCTGATTTGAGCTTAGTAGTGCTCCATCCTCCATGGACGAGCAAAATCTTCGGCTTGGTCTCGGCAACTGCTCGACTAGGCAGGGACGTCACAGGTTTCACAGCTCGGATGGCGAGCCCCATAGCCGCAACTGAAGCTCCATCCGGTTTCATTGTTTGTTGATGCCGATCAGAGGTTGGGAGAGTTGAGCCTGGAGTTGTGAGCTTATTGAGCTTAGAGTTGTGAGCGCTCTCAACTACTGAGGCGAGTGTCTTGTTCTTGTACTGGTTAATTATTTGATCCATCAGATGTGATGACAATTTCTTTTGAAGGGAAAATGTTTGACAAACCGCACCATGTCTAGAACATTGTTGGTTATTGTTACCAAAGACGATAAGTTCTATATATACTTTTTGTTTGTCTTCCATCCAGATTGTATAATTATATAATCTATAAACTCAGATTATATCCAAACTATAACAACTCATAGACATATTATCTTAATCCAATAACTCGGTTCGCCGTTCCAACCCAACCCAACCCAACCACACGCGTCGTCATCCTCCCCAAGAGCCCAAGACCCCGACTAACTCGGGTCGCCGATCGCGACAGGCCGCTCACCGTGGCTCCCCGGCTCCGTGCACACCACCACCCCGTACCGCAAATTAAGCCCCCGCCGGAGACAACGCGGATCGTACCACCGGCGTCGGCTAGCTCCGGCGCGGGAACCAACCCCAAACCCCTGGTAAGCTGCTTGCGCCGCCACGGGGCTCGATTTGTCTCCTGTCGCGACCCATCTCTATGCGTTCCTCATCAATTTCTTTTTTTTTTCTTTTGGGGGTCTAGGCTGGCGATGGCGTCGTCCAAGCTTTGCGGCGTGCCTGAGAGGCACATCATGGCCGCGTCCGACATCGGCGCTCTGCCTCTGGACTCCCTGCGCGAGATCCTACTGCGCCTCCAGGCCAAGGAGCTCTGCCGCCTCCGCCTGGTCTGCCGGCTCTGGCGCTCCCTCCTCTCCGATCCGCTGTTCGCCACGGCCCACGCCTCGCGGCACCAGATGCCTCTCATCATCGCTGGCTACACCCAAGAAGCCGGCCGCGACGTGCTTGTGGATATCATGGATCTGTCGGGCCAAATTGTTAAGCAGGTGCGCGAAATGGATGGCGACAGGGTCCTCAGCCTGCCCCTTGACCGCGTCTGTGTCAACAATATCGACAGCACCAGCACCAGCTACAGAGTCTTCAACCCAATTCGTGAAGAACTGTATCACTTGCCGGACAAATTACTCGATCCGGCTACTGGAGCTGTGTATCACATTCCAGGCAACTTTGCGGAAGAACATGTATCTGTTTGGTCAGATTGCCGTCACAGGGGAATACAAGGTGTTTCGTATGCTGTACCATTTTTCCATTGGGATTGGAGACAGGCAGATGCTGGAGGTCTGCTCCCTCAACGGCAGCAGCAGCTGTTCAGGGTGGAGAACAATCACGCCCCCGAAAGACGGCATTCAGATCAGTAGGTTTACCAGTGTGGTAATTAATGGGATTGTCTACTCCACACGTTATGATCCGCACCATTCCATCACCTTTGATAACCAAGTTACTGAGAAAGACTTGTTATTTACTTTCGACCTCGAGACTGAGACATGGGGGCCGTGTATCCGGGGACCCCCGATCAGCATTCCTGATGATGCTGATCTGATGTTCTACTACCTTGGCCTTCCCAATGTAAAGCAGCTGACATTAGCCAACCTGAGGGGATCCTTAGTTGTTGTGCATGGCCCGGCTCCCTATATCGATCTATGGTTTCTGATGGACTCTGGCAAGAATCTCTGGGTCAAACAGGACAACGCGGATCGTACCACCGGCGTCGGCTAGCTCCGGCGCGGGAACCAACCCCAAACCCCTGGTAAGCTGCTTGCGCCGCCACGGGGCTCGATTTGTCTCCTGTCGCGACCCATCTCTATGCGTTCCTCATCAATTTCTTTTTTTTTTCTTTTGGGGGTCTAGGCTGGCGATGGCGTCGTCCAAGCTTTGCGGCGTGCCTGAGAGGCACATCATGGCCGCGTCCGACATCGGCGCTCTGCCTCTGGACTCCCTGCGCGAGATCCTACTGCGCCTCCAGGCCAAGGAGCTCTGCCGCCTCCGCCTGGTCTGCCGGCTCTGGCGCTCCCTCCTCTCCGATCCGCTGTTCGCCACGGCCCACGCCTCGCGGCACCAGATGCCTCTCATCATCGCTGGCTACACCCAAGAAGCCGGCCGCGACGTGCTTGTGGATATCATGGATCTGTCGGGCCAAATTGTTAAGCAGGTGCGCGAAATGGATGGCGACAGGGTCCTCAGCCTGCCCCTTGACCGCGTCTGTGTCAACAATATCGACAGCACCAGCACCAGCTACAGAGTCTTCAACCCAATTCGTGAAGAACTGTATCACTTGCCGGACAAATTACTCGATCCGGCTACTGGAGCTGTGTATCACATTCCAGGCAACTTTGCGGAAGAACATGTATCTGTTTGGTCAGATTGCCGTCACAGGGGAATACAAGGTGTTTCGTATGCTGTACCATTTTTCCATTGGGATTGGAGACAGGCAGATGCTGGAGGTCTGCTCCCTCAACGGCAGCAGCAGCTGTTCAGGGTGGAGAACAATCACGCCCCCGAAAGACGGCATTCAGATCAGTAGGTTTACCAGTGTGGTAATTAATGGGATTGTCTACTCCACACGTTATGATCCGCACCATTCCATCACCTTTGATAACCAAGTTACTGAGAAAGACTTGTTATTTACTTTCGACCTCGAGACTGAGACATGGGGGCCGTGTATCCGGGGACCCCCGATCAGCATTCCTGATGATGCTGATCTGATGTTCTACTACCTTGGCCTTCCCAATGTAAAGCAGCTGACATTAGCCAACCTGAGGGGATCCTTAGTTGTTGTGCATGGCCCGGCTCCCTATATCGATCTATGGTTTCTGATGGACTCTGGCAAGAATCTCTGGGTCAAACAGTATAGCATACGGTTTGAACAATATTCCATTCTTCGCCCGGTGCATCCCTTGTTTGTGTTAGGCGATGGGAGGATAGTCCTAAATAAACTAGACCATGATTTTATACAAATTTATGATCCAAGAACCAACACACTCACAGATTCAGTGGACAAGAGGCATTTCTCGGCAGTTGACATGTATACAGGAAACCTTTTGAGCATAGAGTGCTGCTGAGTACTAATGATGTGAGCATCTGTATGAGCTAAGTTGTTTATTGGTTTCTGTTCCCATTATGAATATTTGTCATTTACCTATGGAAGGAAAAATTACTGATAGCTGATTCATGCTCGAGAGTAACAACCCTTTGAAATTCTATCCGTGTATGTATAGATTGGTAGTGTTTATGAATATTGTTACCATGGGACGTAATTAGCACTATGAGCATCCCCCTTTTCCTGTGACTGTGCCAGTTTTCAATGCATGATCAATGAGCTGTTTTGTTTTTTTGTATGTTTGATTTATGTGATGCATTTGACGAAAATTGCTGGAAGATGTACATTTAATGGGTGTGTTGCGTTAACTTTTCTTTTCCCCCAAAAAAATACATGTGCTTGAATGAGTAGTTTTAATGGGTAGACACATCATGCATAAAAGAATTCTTTGCTTCACTGAAAAGTGTATCTATGATGACACAAGGATGAAATAATTTATCCTCTTCTTGAAGTGTTGTTTCTTTGTTTAATCAGTAAAAATGTTGTTTCCTGAAGTGCTGTTTTCTTGAAAGCTTTAGATCAGGTAGTGATCGGTCGCCTGCATATTTTCATTGTTTTGTGCAAGTGATATGTTTTTGGCATCTCTCTTTCACTGTTGCATATTCCAGTTTTTCATCTTTGAGCATAATTTAGGGGAAACTGTATTCTTGCTGACCAAACTGCAACTGTACAACTTAACACAACATTGGTTGGCGAATGGGTTCCCAAGTCTCATCTTTCGCGATTTGAACTTATCATTTTTTATTTCTTATCATATATGAGAGCTAGCGAATTCAGAATTCTGAACGGATACTATATCTGGGTCTGGTTGCTGTATACTCATATATATGTCACCCACTGATTGCTATCGTGTTGATTTCGGTGTGATATTGCTTTTCCATGTTCTTTTTTCATTTTTTTAATTGTTAATTTCAGATTTTGCGTGGTTAAGGTTTTGTGATTTGGATTCAAGTATGAACTCCATTCGAGATCCTAAAATCCTATTATCCTCCTATCCATGCATGCAGGCTCACAAATGCGATGGATCTTGTCAAATAACTGAAGGAAACTATGAATCAAGTTATTTTCTTGAGGATTGTCAATAAGGAAAAAAATATATTGGCTGAACGAATGTACTATCCATGCTCTGATTATACAGCTTGGGTGATTACAATATTTTTTTGCTAGGCTATTGTTTTTATTACATTAGCAGACACATATGCTTCTGATCCATTCAGGTGTTGCTCGGTAGCTTCCATGGCACATACAAAATTAAATTAATAAGATATACTTGTACAACTGTATATTCTAGGAGTTACTAAAAAATACTAATACATATGTACTTCTCCAGTGAACACAATCTTGTTGTCTCCTTACTGGTATAACGTACACGACCGTCATGCAGACAAACTGAATAGCCAAACCCCAACACTGCAACAAATTAGCCTGCCATCTCTGTACGTTTGTCCAACAAATGTGAAGCTTGTTGGCCGCGAACGAACAGACAATATTAGCTGTATCATTCTTGATGCTCTTCAACACGGCTTCGTTAGTTTTCCGTACAACATACACGGATCGCCTACCTTAATCAATGAAACTTTAGGAGTGGTGTTTCAATAAAAGATGAACTGAAAGTGAAACTGATCGCGGCAGCTAGCAGCCACTGCGACAGTAGAGGTAGAATGCACATTCACCAATCAGGAAGTAAAAAAAAAGTAGTACTAACAATGTACAGATGGATGTGAATACTACCACGAGTCCATTAGACTACTGTTATCAATGAACATTTGATAACTCTACGTGATGTAATAATATGATCTAGAACACTCTCAATCAGACCTGAATTACTTACATTGAACGCATGAACGTGGTATCATTGTGTTGGTCATAAATATTTTCATAACTATAAAAGGTTATTATACCTTTTATCGCTATTTTTATCTGCTAAAAAGCCTCAATCGATGTTGCATGGAAGTGGCCGTACCAATGTCCCAAAGGTCATATCAACTGTATAAACTAAAATTTAGGTTGCAGAAATAGAATAGTAGCCGATCCAGATCCGAAAGGTACTTTAACCAAATACATATACTTCAACATGACCTGGAGCATCTCAATTGAGCCGCAACACAAAAAGCTAAGATTAAAACCAGCTTAATTCCTTGTATATGCTCGCCCTTACAAGTCATTATATCAAAAAGAGATTCAGTATATATGGTGCCCGTCTAAGAAGGATCTAACATGCAGTCCCCATCTGTTTAATGACTACATATAACGGCAGAGGCCACCACACAAAAAAAAAATCACTCATTTAAGGGGTCAGGATATCTAAAAAATTATATTTCATCAACAAACGATTCAGCCAAGAATTATAGTCCAACCACATCTCTGGAGACAGTATGGAGAAAATCAAATCGATATCTCATACACATAAATCTTGGCTGGGCAGCGGCGCACAACTCCTCAAAAACGAGTGCATGTTCTTGCGACTATGGTAAATTACTGAGATGGGTTTAAAGAAGAAGGGAAATATAAATCACTGACTGCCATATAACAGATAGACGCGATAATGCACTAGAACCCTCTGGTGCAGATAGTATACGAGAAAGTACATAAAAAACGATACTATATGTATGTATAAAGATTCTGAATCGCTCAAATTAAAGAAGCTAGACAAACAGAGGGGCAGATTGGCCCGCACAAGGTTGAGTTCAATGAATCTACGAATGCCCTATATATACGCGCGCGTATGATCCAAATTATATATGAAAAAACAAGCTCTAATCGCATCTCCTAGAATCTGGTGTCCAGATAGTTATACGCTGCCAGCTGTGTTGTTAATAAAATAATTTCAGAGAGAAGTCACGAAGTAACATTATAACAACATGCAAAACTATGAAGACACGTGGGGCCTGGAGCCTCTTGTACCGGCCATTGATTTTTTGCAACCTGTGTACCTTTATATATAGTGAACATTATATGATCCCAGCACACAATGATTTCTTATTTGAATCTAATATATTACAAATTAGGAAATGTAGTACACTTGTTCAGTGTACATACTAATGCTCCAATAATTATGACATTACTAAATAAAACAACGATCATGTATATTATGTATCATTATAGTATCACCTTCAAAGTGTCAATAGTACTTTATAATCAAGTATGTTCCATAGCAGCCAGTGTGCCATCTATGCATGAGATTCTTCATGTGACACTGCAGGTTGCTTCTGGGAACCATGCATGGATCTGGGGCACATATGCGTGCAGATATGCATATATGATTGCTAGAAAACAATTACTGCATGTGTACAGCCAAGCATTGCAGTCCAGCCACTGAGCCTATCTGCACTACAAGAGATCAGGCCTTCTGCGACGCTAAAAAAACTGGATTTTATGTCAGGAAGAACAATTTGCGACGCTAGCGCGACGAAACTGCATTCGTCGTGCATTGAACGTTTAGAATCATGTTCTGCGACAAATGCATGTCGTTTGCGTCATAAACCTTTGCGACATCTTTTCTTTCAAAATGTCACAAATTCAATTTGGCCCAACAAAGACCCATTACATTTTGTGGGCTAAGCCCAATCTGTTGTTGGTCCGACCAGATTGTGGGCTTTTCTATTTCAGAAATATTAACCTTTTTAGCATTTGTTTCATCAGCCTGGCACTTTTATGGGCTTTTTAGCAATTTCGTGTAGGAAAAATCATATGGGCTTTTCTACCGCATCACAAAAATCCAAGCAAGCCATGTTGCGGGCTGAGCCCATTTACACGGAGAGATTGACCATACAGCCCATTCTATTTCATGAGTCAGTCATCCAATCATTACATTAACGTAAAGCAAATTATCAGTTCTCTCAAGTGCTAATGATATAATGTACCTTCTAAAAACTAAACATATAATCATATACATGTCATGACAAATTCTGCTTGCAGCTTACGGAGCATAACTAGTTCAGCAAAAACTAAATAGATCCTCAAGGAGCAACCTTCGATTCTTAAATCCATGCTTCCACCGCAGCATAGGACATCAGCTACATGGTTGTAGTAACTAGTTTATCCTCGCATGTACATCTGCAGGTAGAATTCCCATTAGAAAATGAAATGTGAAGACTGACATACACTAGTATTACTCAGGGACATGCACAGCCACATAGAGATTCAATTAACATACAAAGGTCACAATCTGCATGAATTAGGAGCAACTTCTAGACTAAGAAAAGCAAAATTTTAACACTAAACCATACACCAGTATTACTCTGAGACTTGTATAGCTATATAGAGGTTCCGTTATCACAACGGTCATAACCTGTACCAATCTAACTGAGAATCCTTACTAGACTAACTGAAATTGATCCTGTAGAGCTTCTAAAATGATCCTGTAGAGCTTTCTCTAACTGCACAAACAACCCAAATAAGCACTTTGCACCAATCTAATCTCAGCATGACAATCTGAGTAACATGACTAGAAGTATGTAAAGCAGCACAAAATGTGTAAACAAAGCACCCACTAGTTGCCAGCATACAGCATCCCGACTAAGCAGATACACTGAAAGCACATAGATAATTAAGCTATATACGCTGTCATATTACTACAAGAATCATGCGCCAACAGGAACAGAATGCAAGGGAAGGGCAAGTACACTGCCGATGAATAAATCAGAAGGAACAACACTGGTCACTAGCAGGAGAAGAACATATTATCAAACCTGAATCTCCATACACTTCAACAGCGGCGGACCAAAAAGAAATAAAAAAGAATGAAAGCTCTTCATGGCACGCATCATCTCCAAATCCATTTCTTGGAGCTTTTTCCTGCAATTAGGAACAGATACTGTCAGTTCATTTTGGGAAAGTTTGCCCGGTTCCTTGAGACAAAGAAAATAAGTACAGAACAGATATAACAAGTCCATATTATCTACTCCATCGCAGTAACAGATTTCACAAGTCCATAAAGCTGGAATTTGTTCCAAACAGAGAACACGTAGACCTTTCAATTTCATTTGCGGCATCGATTTAAGGATTCACTTACCCAGCCAAATATGCTCCACGCTGCGTCGTCAAGAATGTTGCCGCGAGTGCCGCCTCGGACACGCCATCACCGAGCTGCAGGGTCGCCGCGACGCAAGCCGCCGCACTGCAGGTCTTGCCTCCGCATCACCTGGATCTGAGGGAGACGAGGTAGGAGCCGCCGCGCCAGCCCACTGCTGAGTTTTAGGAGCAACTTCTAGACTAAGAAAAGCAAAATTTTAACACTAAACCATACACCAGTATTACTCTGAGACTTGTATAGCTATATAGAGGTTCCGTTATCACAACGGTCATAACCTGTACCAATCTAACTGAGAATCCTTACTAGACTAACTGAAATTGATCCTGTAGAGCTTCTAAAATGATCCTGTAGAGCTTTCTCTAACTGCACAAACAACCCAAATAAGCACTTTGCACCAATCTAATCTCAGCATGACAATCTGAGTAACATGACTAGAAGTATGTAAAGCAGCACAAAATGTGTAAACAAACAGAGTATCAATCACATGCATTCTGATATGTATCAATCACAGAACTAGAAGTATGTAAAGCAGCACAAAATGTGTAAACAAACAGAGTATCAATCACATGCATTCTGATATGTATCAATCACAGAACTAGAAGTATGTAAAGCAGCACAAAATGTGTAAACAAACAGAGTATCAATCACATGCATTCTGATATGTATCAATCACATAATGTGTAAACAAAGCACCCACTAGTTGCCAGCATACGGCATGCATTCTGATATGTATCAATCACAGAACTAGAAGTATGTAAAGCAGCACAAAATGTGTAAACAAAGCACCCACTAGTTGCCAGCATACAGCATCCCGACTAAGCAGATACACTGAAAGCACATAGATAATTAAGCTATATACGCTGTCATATTACTACAAGAATCATGCGCCAACAGGAACAGAATGCAAGGGAAGGGCAAGTACACTGCCGATGAATAAATCAGAAGGAACAACACTGGTCACTAGCAGGAGAAGAACATATTATCAAACCTGAATCTCCATACACTTCAACAGCGGCGGACCAAAAAGAAATAAAAAAGAATGAAAGCTCTTCATGGCACGCATCATCTCCAAATCCATTTCTTGGAGCTTTTTCCTGCAATTAGGAACAGATACTGTCAGTTCATTTTGGGAAAGTTTGCCCGGTTCCTTGAGACAAAGAAAATAAGTACAGAACAGATATAACAAGTCCATATTATCTACTCCATCGCAGTAACAGATTTCACAAGTCCATAAAGCTGGAATTTGTTCCAAACAGAGAACACGTAGACCTTTCAATTTCATTTGCGGCATCGATTTAAGGATTCACTTACCCAGCCAAATATGCTCCACGCTGCGTCGTCAAGAATGTTGCCGCGAGTGCCGCCTCGGACACGCCATCACCGAGCTGCAGGGTCGCCGCGACGCAAGCCGCCGCACTGCAGGTCTTGCCTCCGCATCACCTGGATCTGAGGGAGACGAGGTAGGAGCCGCCGCGCCAGCCCACTGCCGGATCTCGGCATCGGTTGGGCCGGAGTTGAAGAAGTCGAAGGAGGGGACGGGGATGCCGAGCAGACGAGCAAGACGGCGACGGCGCCGCTCCAGCCAGCCCGTGGCTCCACAGCAGGTACTCGCCGCGCCGTGGCTCCGCAGCCGGGCTGCTCTGCCAAGGGATTCGCCGGGTTGCCACCGGGGTGAGAGAGAGGGAGGGCCGGCTAGTCCGGATCTGGGAGAGAGAGGTATCGATGTGATGTGGGGAGAGAGAAGAGAGGACGGGCGGCGATGTGCGCTGAGGAGGGAGGAGAGGAATGTTGCGCGGCGGCGGAGCGGAAGGATGTGAGTCGGCAAAGGAGGGGAAGGGCGACGAGCGGTGAACCGGAAAAGTGAGCAGCGGCGATGGAGGCGAAGGGTTGGCGCGGCGGCGGGGAGGAGTAAGTGAAAATGATTTGGGATAGTCTAGGGCTTCCAACAGCAGGGTTGATAATATAGATGGCATATATTTACGAATATACCCCTGATGAGGTAGGCAGAGGATCCACCACCGATTGGATAAAATGGTAATTCCGTTTCAAAAATTTGACGCTACCGCCGTCCGCCGCGCGCTGGCGGTTTT
>LAPY01003844.1:34461-44542 GCA_000970635.1 Eragrostis tef
CCTGCACACTAAAATCTAGAGGTACATGTGGAAATAGGTTATTTCTAAATAAAATGCGTATAAGAAATGTCCAGTCCTTCTTATTTATTGAGCTAATTGACGGTCGAAATTGGTCCGTAACGACCGTCAACAGCAGTTTTCTATCGACAACTAGTATCGACTCTTGAACACTTAGGTCATTTGGGAACGATGCAACTGGATTTCCAACTAACTCCTAGTACCTAGTGCACAAATCACCCTAGACCCACAATATTATGACATCTAGAAAAGTAAAGCTTGTAAAAGGGTTTATGCTCCGGGGCTTGCCTTGGTTTTCGACCGTTAAGTTAGTTGCTTCAGCTCCACGGTCTTGTGGAATACTATCCTGTTGAAGATCTCCTTCGCCTTCAACTCGTGCGTTACCTATACATGCCAGATGTTCGATTGAATAACATGGAGTAAACCCGATATGATATAATGATATGCAGGGAATGGTTTGAGTTCGACTTCCGTTCACGGTGATGTACCTAGGTCTAATTAGCTAATTTAGAGTTAATGTAACTTATTTCTTTCATTGACTCCCATGAAGCATTGTTAATATAGAGTTACTTTATATCCTTGCTGATCATAACCACCTTAATGTATGGTCATCATCTAGATAATATGGAGGTAGAAGATTAAAGTTAACCATTAAGAGATCAATTAGTAAGAAAATGACAAGTTTATCAAAGAGAAATTAGTAGGCAAGGTTTCTTACAGAAACAACTCACATGTGCCATCTCTATGAACATGACATCTCTAAAGGAGAAGATGAAGCCTTAGTTCACATTTTTCTGATTTGTATACAATTTACTATGAATTATTTAGTGTATAGCTTACGGAATTTGTCAAGGTATAACAGACAGAATCAAGATAGATGGTGTCCACTCCTGGAAAGAGTGTATCAAAAGGATCCTAACAAGCCTAGGTGGACATTTTTATCACACTTGTATGAATTATTATGAATTAATTCGGTTTTACCTTGTACAATATTTCTAGGAAAAACTAGTCATGAACAATGTCCAATTCTGACATCCCTAGATATATCTCAGTGAGCTGAATCTAACAAAAATTGTTTCAGATTTTTCAGAGTTCTGTTTAATTTTCTATCGAATTTACAAATTCAGCCGATTTGTGGCCCTTTCTGGAATTTATGTCGTGAACAGTAAAAACAGGGGAGGCAGGAACTGGCGCCCATAATTCATCGAAATCCGTCGATTTGGGTTGGGGAAAAGCGCGGTTGATGACTCAAATGGATGCTTTGTGATGTGAGTAAGCCATGTGTGCGAGGAATCGAACGGAAATTTACCGGGGAAGCGGGAATCGACGGCGACATCGACGAAGGTTCGGTGGGCGGCTTGACGAAGAACGGTTCGATTCCCTGGACTCAGTAAGGGATGACAACCAGGGGTGCTTGGGGACGATACATGAGCTCAGGAGGATGCTCTAGGCAGCACCATGACGGCCGGATGAAGCATCATAGCCACAGGGTGAGCTCGGCCATGGAGGTGCTCGCGTTCTTGCAACCGAAAGCCGGGGAAAAGTTGGACGGCGTCTCGAGCAGCATGGGAGGAGTATTTGACGGCAAAGTCGATGGCGTTCAACCACCGGCCATGGAGGAAAACTCCTGTCGATCTGGAGCTTCGTGTGGGGATGGGGGAGAAGGACGCCGGGAGTAGTTAGAGGGACTCCTCGTGCACGCGATGGTGTGGTCGGTTTGATTGGGGACGGCTCGTAGCGGCGGGGGCATCGAGCTTCAAGTGGATGCGGCCCTGGTGGCTCGCTGTGGGAGGAAGAAAGAAAGGAAGAAGAACGTGCCGACTGGACATGGGAATGGAAAGAGGACAAGGAGGATGGCGTGCTGCCGTTGGGCACTCGATGGTGCACGCTCGCGTTGGCTTGGTGGCAGGCAACGGCGAGCAGGCGGCGCTGCGCAGAGTTGCAGCGAGAGAGAGCCGAGCGAGAGAGAGAGCAGATTGAGGACGCGTTTAGGACACTCGGTGCAGCTGGGAGAGCTGGAGCGGTGATCGGGTGACGTGGCACTGTGCATGCATCGGGGAAGAGCTGAGGATGAGAATGAGCGGTTGGTGAGTATGACACTGGGTCCCGCAGCTTTTCTTTTTCTTCCAAAATTCTGTTCTCTCTTGTAAGTTCAAAGTAAAATAGTTCTCCCAAAACTCTCCAAATTTTGCATGGGACTTGATGGACACGTGGTAAGGTCATATGTCCATTTCGTTTGATCAAAACTTGCAGGAATTTGAATTTGCAATTTAAACAAGATGTTTAACTTTTAAACTTGAATGATTTATTTAAGGTACTTCTCAAAAGCAATTGTTTCTGAATTTTTGGCTAGATTTTCATTTCACTTATATCTTTCACATAAATGTTTGGTTGCACATATTTATGTTCAAAGGTTTGAACTTCCTTTTGTAAATTTGACTTAAATTTGGATTCTAATTAAATTTTTAATACTTTCTTCCATATAACAAATCGAAATTTTCACTTGATCAACTCAGCATCAGTGACTAACACTATGCAAAAACAGAGTGAGACACCTGGGGTGTCACAAACCTCACACTTGTGGCTCTGACAATCCGGATGACAGCCACCCACAGCTGAGCTCAAAATTTATTGCTCAGAGACTTGTGAATATCATAAAGCATGCTCTAACAATGCCAGTGGCTTCGCTGATTGAGATGGTTCGTTTGAAATGGAGGTACCGCATTAAATACGGGAAACGTTGGCGAGCAAAGCAACGTGCTTTGAAGACATGCTACGGTGATTGGGCAGAAGCATATGAGCGGCTGCCCGCAATGCTGAATGCAATGAAAGCCAAAAATCCAGGCATGCATATCGAATATGTCCCTAAGCCACAACAAACGAGACCGGATGGTAAGAAGATTTTCTTCCGAAGATACTGGTCGTTCGGCCAATGCATTGAGGCTTTCAAGCATTGTAGGCCTGTGATTTCTATTGATGGCACCTTCCTCACTGGCAAATATAATGGCGCCATGCTTATTGCTATTGCTATGGATGCTAACCGGCAGCTTGTTCCTTTGGCATTTGCAATTGTCGAGAAAGAGTCAACCGCAAGCTGGGGATGGTTCCTGAAAATTATGAGGAAAGTGGTTGTTGGCCCCGGTCGTGACATTTGTGCGATTTCCGATCGACATGTTGGCATACTTAATGCGGTGCAAGAGGAGTTGCCGGGGTATAGTCGTATCCATCATCGATGGTATACACGACATCTAGCACAAAATTTCTTGTCGGCAAAGTGAACGCGGACTTTTCCAAAAGGATCTAGATGCATTGAAGACAAAGACCACTGATGCAGGAAGGGCATTCCTAGATGGTATAGATCAACAAAGGGAGAAGTGGTCTCTTGCATATGATGTTCGTGGTATACGTTGAGGATTCATGACTAGCAACATGGCTGAAATGTACAACAGTTTGTTGAGGGGCATTCGGGCGTTGCCGCTCACTGCTATTGCATCATTCACATTTTACAAAACAACGGAGTGATTTGTTCAGCGATTGAAGGAAGCCAATATTGTTTTTGGCATGGGGGGGACATGGGCACTTAGGTGCACAGTAGAGGTTGCCAAGTCTTTGAATCGAGCTAGTGATATGGTTGCCACATGCTTTGATTTTTCAACATGTACTTATGAAGTCATGGAAGGTGGTGGAACCACCGTCGGAGGTGAACATCGTGGTGCTTGAAAGTTCAAGGTGGTGATCACGAGAAACACGTGCACATGTGGAGTGCCACAGTTGCTACATTACCCTTGTGGTCATATGGCAGCGGCATGTAGGGCTCGAGGTGTTGCTACCGATGGTGGGTCAAGGATCCCTTAGTATTTGTCGGTCGAAACTATGGTTCGCACATGGACACCTCGGTTCGAGCCATTACTTGATGAAGATGAATGGCCCACCTATGATGGGCCCCGATACGTGGCCGATCCGGACCACCTCGTCGACACGAAGGGTCCGAAGAGGAGGGTACGTTTCACGATGGACATGGACCAGATTAAGCCATCCAAGAAGAACAGGAAATGTGCTCCATTCTTTAAAGATCCACAAGAGAACAGATGTGACAACTGCCATGGGAGTGGGCATAATCGCAAAAATTGCAAACTTGGTTAGGTAGTAATTCAATTAATTGTGCATTGGTTCAATTATTATTTCATTTTGCGTTGTAATGTCATTTACTGTTTTCATCATTTATCATCATTTGTTTATTTAAGAGATGTTCTAAATGCCATGGACCTATATTTAATATTATTGTTCAACTTTGTTTTATTATTTTCTTTACATTTTGCGTTGTAATGTCATTTGGCGCTCACCTCAGAGCACTGACCTGAGCGCCGAATGCGACGGCGCTCAGGTTCGAAGCCTGAGCGCCGTAGCCTATGGCGCTCAGATGGGAGTCCCCTATATAAAGGCCTCCATGGGTCTCGGTAAGGATTACACTAAATCCATATGGCTTCCGGAGGGAGTACCAACGTCGTGGTGGTGCTTGAGTGGGAAGACCGACCGCGTTGCCATTGTAGAGAGCGAGCAAAATTTTCAACATACGAGAGCAGGAGGTTCTTCCATTGTCCAAAACCAATCGAAGAGGTAAATCTCTCGTGTCAATATAGCACGTATTTACATCGTTGTAAATGGTAACACTTCTTTTTATACAGTGTGAATTTGAAGAATGGGTGGACAAGACCCGCGGGCCATATACCAATACACCTGTCATCGTAATCGAAAGGACAACGGAGTATGAAATGAGAAAAGAAGAATACATCAGGAGAGAAAGAGCACGTCTCACCACGATGCAGTCTCTCCCAGAATGAGAAATAGGTCTCAAGATGAGTGAGGAGGAACTTGACTGACGACGTGTTGCCCGCCTTCGTCGTCGTGCCGCCGACAAATAATTGTCGTCCTATGTAGACTTGAAATGTTCAGAGTTTAATAAAGTTGTAATTGTTTATCCGAAACCATTGTGGATCATGGGGAATGTGGTAATTTCAAGATACACCGATAGACATTAATTTATTGCATGCGAACGAACATGACCGCACAAGGTTACAAAACAACATACATACTAGACATACACACGACTAGTTGCTTTAGGGAAATGGCACTAATAAGGTGCCTTAGGGAAAACGAACGAGACATACACTTGACTAGATAGGGAATACAAACGACACATACACACGACTAGTTGCTACCGGATGCTTCTTTTCATCATCATCAATTTTCTTCAGCATTGCTGCGCGTCTCTGGTCTCTCGTTGTCATATAGTTATCGATCCACTTAATGAAGGTGCACCCAACACTGTTCGTTTGCACTGCCTGCACAAAATCATGACATTACAGCGATGTAGTGCAAAAAATAGTTAATGTAATATAATATCAGTTACCTCATTTATGGAGCCTTCCCACATTTTGCGCCTGTCCGTCTCACCGCATCTCCAGAACCGCATACCATATGTCTCGTACTCAAATGAGACACTAAATTTGCATTCTCACCACAGTGGCATAGTTGGAGGTTCCTCGCCGGCAGGCGGTTTGGTCATTCCGATAGGAGCATTTGCCGGAGGGCCACTAGTATATTTCTCCAACGATTTATGCACCCAGAACGGGTCGACCTTCTCGTTATCAGACATTGTGATGACGCTGGCACTGAACAAATGTTAGTGGAGCTGCTATTTATAGGCCAGCTGGCGTGGTCGCATGTAACCATTTTATTTACGTTCCATGGTAACTAGTAACCTGCAATGCGGGTCAAATTTTCCTTCCATCAATCCATTGTCCAAGGCACGCGTACTACGAGACTATGCCTCGTGACTACACGCATGCATGCAGTGTCAGTAAAATCATGTCCCCTAAGCAGAGCATCCAAAGCATAGAATCCAAAGAGCAACAATGCGACAGCCACAGCGCGCCATCAAATGCAACGCATCAATGGTGGCAGGACAGGGCCACAACCATTGCATCAATGCTTTTGTTTTTTCTCAATTATTGATTCACTGCATCGTTGCATCATTACATCATTGCATTCACTGCATCACTGCATGCATGTCTCCTCTGCTCAGCAGAGCATCAATGCATCAACGCATGCACACATGTCTCCTCTGGCCACTGCAAGACTGCCTGCAGGCATTCAGTCATGAGATGGCATCGCTGCATCGACACATAAAGCAAATATGACATGGCTACATCACCCAGAGCATCCAATGCCACTGTAAAGGCTATAAAGGCAATGGGTACTGCTAACAATAGAGCACCACATCAAAATGAACCAATCAATGAACCACATCGAAATAAATGTACCATGCATGTGTCCAAACACCAGTGACAGATCAAATCACTTGCACAGACTACAATAAATCAATGGGCACGTCCTCTCTGTTCTCAAAAATTATGGAAAATTGCACCTTCCCTTCAATAAATAGAAGCACTCCCATCATCCATCAACACACACACATCACACATCGTCCATGGCCAACAGAGGGAGAGGACGCAAGAGAGGAGGGAGAGCGGGGAGTTCCAAAGCACCACAAGAGTGGATTTGGGATGAAGAGGGTGGACCGTCCACATATAATCCACCTATTCAGGAATTCCCTCTAGAGTCGAAGGATGAATTTGACAATGTTGTGAACCCACTTAAGGAGTATGACAACAGGAAGACTATTTGGCCAAAGTGCGGCCATGGCGAAGATTGCGTCGTCCAAATGTTCCACGACAATTGCGAGGGTGGACGTCGTTTCTTCAGATGCCCATATGGAGAAGTAACATTTCCTTAATATTTATTCATGGTCGGCTTGCCTAATACGTACAAACTATCTCATTTCTTGCTACAATTTTGCAGTGTCATGAGGATCAAGACAACTGTGATTTCACGAAGTGAGTTGATTAATGCAACCGCCCAATACATTGCCTACCTACAAAACCGTATACAAGACCTTGAGCGCGAAGTTGAAGACGTAACACCAAGCCAAGAGCTCGTTATCGGCATCGATGACGACGAGACGTTCTGTTTCGATTCATTCTGTAGATGCCTCCACCACAAATCAGGGCCAACCAAACCACCACCGCCGCCACCACCACCACCACCTTATTACGGTGGTGGTGCTGACTATGCATACTTCCAATCTAGAGGACAGTCCAACTACAGTCCGTGGGATTAGATTTCCAATGAAAACCTGGCTAATGTTGTATTATCGTTGTTAAATATAGCAATTTCAATTCCCTAAGGCATGTGACGATTACTGCGGTGCATGAATAGTTTAGTGATTATGTGTACCGAACATGCCAATGTATTTTCTCTACCTATGTATTTGCATTTCAATACAACAAAGCGGGGTTCTATTTATAACTACTTATGATTGCAATTCAGGTCCCACTACATCAATACATAGTCAACAAAACAAAACCAACGGTTCTACATCATAAGTCCACATAATACCACCTCAAACTAATTCATGACATCAAACATACAACACTTTCATAACTCCCTAATATTACAACTAAGGCAGCACTTCCGACTACTGTATGCACCGTGGCCACTTACCCTTCCTAACTGCCTGCGAGCCACCCGCCTCTAGCGCCTTCTTAGCCCGACGAGCCCTCTGACACTTCCTCTCCCTCTCTTCCTCACGCTGCTCAGCTTCCTTCTTCCATTCTTCCTCACGTTCACGCTCCCTTGCCTCTTTACGCTCAAGCTGGTCCTTGGCACGCGCTGCATTCTCCCTCCTAATCCTCTTCATAGCAACCTTCCTTTCCACTACCTCAGTAGCTAACTCTGAACGTTCGGTGTCGATCCACTCTTGGAAGTCACAAATCGGCGGAGGAGTCTACAAAGCATGTGAATCAATATATTAGTGACATGAAAAAACATAACAACGAGAATTCAAAACAATCTAACAATAAACTTTAAACATACCCATGGGCGATCAACAAACCGATCACCATCCTCATTGGAACAACACCAATACCTCTGCCAAAAAGTTTTAAACAAACCGGACACCTTCATCTTGCAAAGGTCACCACAATAGAACATAGGTAGCGGGTTTTCAGGCAGATAGAAACTTGATGGATCAACCCAGCTATACCCCAAATAATCATCATGCTCAACATCCATTGAAATCACTACAAAGTAACTCTATCCCAAATTGGCCTAAATTTCATTCAAACCCTAGGGTTATGGTTACTCCACAAATTGAGAGATAGAAACATTTCTATTGGACAAAATTCATGGAGGACGAGGAGATTACTTTGGGGAACCGATTTCTCCAACAAATTTGAGCTCAAACCATGGGGATTCGAGGGATTTGGAGGAAGGGATGAAATGGGAGGAGAGAAAACGGTCCCTCTGTTCTGTTTTCGTGCGACCACAGGAAAGGGAGAGGAAGAGGAAGAGAGAAGAAGAAGAAAGGCCCACGGGCTTTAGTGTGCTCGGGGTGGACGCCAAATGATGCGGCGCTCACCCCCTGGGCGCCAAAGGGCGCGGCGCTCACCCCACTGCCAGGTCAGCAACCCGGACGCGTGCCCACGAGCTGACGTGGAGGGTGTGAGCGTCAATTCCGACGACGCTCAGGTGTGCAACCTGAGCGCCAAATCCATGGCGCCCAGAAAAGAGTCCATTTTCAGAAATCTTTTCACCAGAGGTCTATATGTAAAAAACTTTTTCAAAAAAAAACCATTTTGTAAAAATTACACCGACCAGCACTGCCCGTTCGGCGTTCCATGGCGTCCGTGCGGAGGCCAGAATAGGGCCCGTGCCTGCACGCAGCTATACAAAAAGAGTGTTGTGCATGCATGGACTGGAAAGAACTGCGTAATTTACATACGTAGCTCTACAAAAGTTGTGTGGCGAGTAGACACGTTCAAAACAGAGGATATGCTTCTGCTTACTTCGTAGTACACACGTTTCGAAATAAGAAAATGGTGATTCGGCGTCTTCCCATGCGAGCCGATGCATCCCATTTCCGTGATTTTGCTTATGATGAAATACAAGCATCCGGTCCTCGAAAGGAAAAAGGATGTTCGGTTCTTGACATGTCGCTGCAAGTTTTCGGAGTACAGGATGTGAGGTGCCGAAGTTGGATTATACGTACCCAAGATTGCAAGCATCCCCTTTTTGTGCTAAACTTGATTCTCCCTGTTACTGTTTAACAAACGCAGTGCAAACACCGGAACATTTTTCTGGTGTAATCAAGCAGCTGTGTTTTGCACGTTCGTTCCACTGTTTCACTATGGCGAACTAGAGCATGCAAATCCTTGTGGATAATTTATCATTGGTAAGCATGTACCACAATAGATAGGTATAGATCTGGTTGCCGCTCCTTGCCGCAGCATTGACCAGATCTCCGGGCTAAGCGTTTCCGCGGCCGGCGTGCTGCGATTCAGAACAGAGGAGGATGATCTCCGACCCGGCCATGCTCGCACGACAGAGGTGAATTAGCGAGACTTCCATCAACCTCGGGCGCCGGCCTACAGCGTGCGAGACGACGACGAGAAGCGCCTAAGAGGAGGCGTTCACCACGGCCACCATCTGCTGCTGGGTGTAGAGCGAGAGAATGGAAAAGAGGAGAATTGGAAGAACGAGACGGCGTCGTTCGAAGCGGCTGAGTCTGAGGCGGCAAGGAAGGGGCGATCTATGGGAAACGGTGAGGTAAGAGATAGAGAAGGAGCGGAATCCCATTCGCCGGGGCGAGGGGGCGCCGCCGTCGCCGGAGCGGAAGAGCGTCGGAGTGTGCGGACGCGAAACAGGGACATTTGTACAAGACATTATCAAAATCAAGGGCTTATGTGTAAATATATGGATCGTGACTATTCAAAACAGGAAGTTATTTGTAAATATTTGGATCGCAGTTAAGGAAAGAGTTCATATTATTCTCCTTAAGTATAACTAAAGTCTACATAACCCCCTAAACTATTTTTTAGTTTATTTTACTCCCTAAACTATGTCACTTGGTTCAATCCACCCCTTAACACAATTTGTCTTTTTTATTTCTCCGTGCACAAATTGAATTTTGATTTAAAATTTTGCATGGATGTAGTGAATATCA
>LAPY01003848.1:26607-46529 GCA_000970635.1 Eragrostis tef
GGCCCCCCCGTTGGCTCCTCCCCGCCGGCGCCGGCATCGCCGGCTGGTGCGGGCGCCATGCATAAACCCTAAATCCGGAACCCCCCCGGCGGGGCCGGATTCGAGGGTAATTGAGTGCGGGCCGCGCGAGGGTTTCGGGAAGAACCCTTTTCTGCGGCTATGGCGGTGGTGCAGGTGGGGGTGGTGGCGGCGCCGGGCGTGTCGGTTCGTTTCGTGCACGACGGGTCGGCTCGAAGAAGAAAGCGGGGCTGGGGTGACTGCGTGTAATCCTGGCCGTTGGAATCTAATAGGGTATCGGCGGTAGAATCTTAAGGCTCCGCTGCAGGCAGACAAGCAAAGGGTGTTTTGGAGCATGTTACATGTGTAGTAAACCAAACCGCGCACGGTGCACTCTGGCACCAACTCTGCGGTCCCCGTCCCGCCCACAAGTTTCTGTAAAGCTTTTCAATCATTTTGTGAAAAGAAAATTCCCAAAACTTTTTGAGAAACCTTTTCCCAAAAATTTCTATAAAACATTAGTAAAAATATTTATTAGGAAAGTAATTAAGCATGAAAAAAAATTGACTTCTTCTTCACTGATGATGCCAGTGCCCCTTTCTTTCATCTCGAACACTCATCTGAAAGCTTTGGCACATGACCTTTTTAGCGGTGCTTACGCCCATTGGTACTTGTTATGGAGCAAAAGAGAATGTGGAAGGAAGTAGCTGCCCATCGTCCATGGTAGTTCCTGACAATTGAGGCTGTTCTTCAGCTAGTTTCCCTCTTGGTATGTTTTCCTTGAGAAATATCAAAAGAGCGATAGGTATAGGAGGATGTATGAAGGGGAAAGGAAACGTAAAAGAAGGAAAAAAATATTTTGTGGGCTCCAATGGGGTAAACAGAATTGGAGTAATTTTGCACTTGCATATGATGAGCCGAGTTGAGCGGGGAGTCGTTTATGTCACGTCATGACGTAACTTATGAGAAGTGTTCGCTCGCAATAAGGGGAATTTGGGTAATGTTCCTAAAAATAGACTATTAAATAGGGTTTATAAATTTTTACAGAATTCAAACTGTAATTATTAACGATGTCGAGTGATAAATGTACCCACATGCCTTCCCATGCTTCGTGCAAGGTGTTCTTTTTCCTTTTTTTTGCAAAGTTCCTTCAGGATACTTACAACTATAAATACACGTTGTACACTGAATTCTATAAATGTATATAATTTCTTAATTTTATTTAGTATAACTATTTGTACTTTTTAATAGAAAATTTATAACATTTATATATGTATCACATAATTACAACTGCTTGCCCGTGAACATGCAAAAAGTACATTTTTTTTATCCATCGTCTTAGAAACTCTAGTCCTATGTTACAAATGTAAAGATGGCTATTTTTTTATCAAATCCACACTATTTTATTGACAGAAGTGACCTCACATGAATTTTTATAATTCAAAGACCCCGTTCTTTATTGTTTTAGTAAAATAAAAAAAAAAAGTCTCTCATTTGTGACATGGAGTTCACTATCTCAGAAACCAAAAGTGTCGTAGATATTAGTACATTAGCAATGCTAAGAGACCAATCAATCTTAGTGATGCTGAGGGTTAGGTCCCCCAGGGCTGAGCCTCTTCGAGCTCTCGTATACGCCTCGGAAGAAACCTCTTGCGGCAGGACATTGGCGGCGACACTCGTGCTCTTGCTCGCCGCCGAGTTCGAAACCGGTCCAACCACGATGGCAGCTGCATCCTCAGGACCGCGACGCTGGGCGGGGCAGCGGTCAGAGAGTTGGACGGAAGAGGAGAGCTCGACGAAGAGGAGGAACAAGAGGAAAGAACATATGATTAGCTTCATGATCACTTGGTTAAGCATAACTAGTTATGGCAGTTGCTGGACGGATGCGCCTATTTATAGGCAACGCTAAAGTTTGGCGCTGGAAAACAATGTGCTACTAGTCTACTACCTTTGTTTCACAACGTTTATCTAATCCACATATTAGGTGGGCCTAAAAACCTTAGCCAATCTTTCAGAATCGGATCATTCTTCACCTTAGACGAGATTCTGAAGTTAGATGCATGATGAAGTTGAGATAACTTTAGATGACATAATCTCATATGCGTTTATTAGATGTAGTTCGGGATGAATGCTCTGTTTATTTTTGCGAGTGTCGGGATAAATGTTTTTACATCATAATGCATCGTAAATCAATCACAATATAACAAAAAGATCATTTCAGTTTGTATCCAACGGTTGCATGTGACATATAGCACATGCTGGTGAGGAGTAAATTTTCCGCTTCATCTCTTCTTTGTAAATTTAGATAATAAAGTTATTTTCGATAACTATGCCCCTTAGGTGCCCGGACTGGACAAACATTGCGAACCGGATGAATATTGTGCTGCACGCGTGCGAATGACCCGCTCAAAAAGTTACTTCAAAATGGTACCACAGCTCAAGCAAGCACTGCTGTGGTCTGACGACGTGCTCCACTAACGCAAATGGGGTATATTCTTGTTTTGGTCATTTGTCTCTTTTTTACATTGTGTTGGACAGGTGACGGTTACAGGTCAAAACAAAAGCGTGCAAATTTTCATCCCTTCCTATTTGTCTACTTTATTTGCATTCTAAATGTGATCAGATTACTGCTTGGAGGCGTACACCAGTTACCCTGTATTCCATTGGAAAAACAAGAAGTGAACCTTACTTGTCGGTTGGCCCATTCTGGCGAGTGGTGACAACATCTCGCAAGCACACGTAGCTATCTGACCTAACAGTTATAAAGGATCTCTTTAGAAAATCAATTTCCATTCTGCCTAGTACAACCTTTTATGTGCGACTTTCATGCTAAAATTAATTTGGTTGTTTAACAGTCACCATAATAACATGTACTAGTAGATTTGTGGAATGAGGGTTCAAAACACAGAGGGCTACATGTTTGTCTGAATTCCATAATCCGTGATCACCTTATGTACTTCTGTAACGACATAGAGGTGAATATGCATGCTGAATATCCTATGGGCGGATTACAGAATCTGAGCCTACAAGCTAGCAAGGCTAGCTTCAGATTATAAAATCGAAAATTCACAATCTAGTTTTAAAAACAAAGATGCCCCTATGAATAGGGACCCACGTGATTCGGGTAAGAAGCTTTTTTTTTTTGAGACCGTGCGGAGCACGTTTTTCATTAAGAAGAAGAGAAGTTTGTTACAAGGGTAGACAAAATCCCTTAAGGAATTTGTCTACGACCGACCAACGCTACAAAGATCAACCCGTCCACAACACTACAAACTCCGAATAAACGCCATACAAAAAGGAGGGCCAGACAAGACCCAAACAGGTACAAGAAGGAAAGGGAAAAAAACAGGCCATTGATAGTAACAAAAAACAACACAAATCCTACAGCAGCCACTAATCCGCCGCCGACCGCCGAGGAGTGACGAGGGTTCGCAACTTGGAGTAGCCCGCCGTCGCCCAAAGCTGCTCCTCGTCGATAATGTCCTGTGCAAGTGCTATTGGTTGGAGAGCTCGAAATTCGAAGACTCTGTTCCGCTCTTTCCATAACCTCCATGCGACCAAGATTAAGAGCGTATCAAAACCCGAGCGTTGTAGTTTGGAAACTCTTTTGCGCGACCTAATCCACCAGTCAATAAAGGGAAGATCACTCAGGGAGGGGGAAATATGTTGAAGCCCAAGCCTGAACAGGACTCTATGCCATGTTTCCCTGCTGTTCACACAATGTAGAAGCAGGTGATCTAGTGTTTCCGGTTCTTGCGCACAGAGGGCACAAGTATCATCGTCCTGCAAACCATGGCGAAGCAACCTATTGGAAGTCCAATTGCGACCAAGAAGCACCAGCCAGAAGAAGAATCGGCATTTGTTGGGCGCTTACGTTTTCCAAAGAAGGCGAGCTCCGAGGACTTCCGATTGGCCAATGAAGAAGGCATTGTAGGCACTAGCCGAAGAGAAACGACCATCTGTAGTCCATTTCCAATGGAATCTATCCGGCTCGGTCGTTAAAACGACTCCAGCGACCAGCCGTAGTACTTGGAAAAGCTCGAGAATGACTTGCACTGTTGGCGGCCCTTGAAAATCCTTTATCCTCCGACACCAGTCTTGTTTTTTGTATTTTAGCGGTGACTCCTGCGACCAGATTAGGCGCTAGGGATTGCAACGACGAGCCCTGGCACCAATTGTCCTGCCAGAACAGTGCAGATTTCCCATTACCGACCGTGACAGATATTGAGGCATCAAACAGTGCTTGAGCCACTGGGTTGGTGGCAATTGGCAGGCAGGCCCAAGTCTTTTCTGGCTCTACCCGTGCTAGCCAGTTCCACCTCAGTCGTAACGCCTCCCCATTTAACCTTAAGTCTCTGATTCCAAGGCCGCCCAAGGCTAGAGGGTGGCAGACTTTCGACCATGCTACCGCACGCTGTCCACCGGCCACCACCTCTGAACCGGTCCAAAAAAGGCTTTCATGATTTTCTCGATAGCACTGATGGCCCAACTGGAGAGGCATACAGCTATGGATATAAAGACCGGGATGGCAGAGAGTGTGTCCTTGGTGAGGGCTAAGCGACCACCCTTGTTGAGAAGGCAACCTTTCCAAGTAGGTAGTCTATCCGCGACCTTGTCCACTAGAGGTTGGAGATCTGCCTTTCGAAGTTTCCAGACAGATAGATGTACTCCTAGGTAATTGCAGGGAAAGGTTCCTGCTTGGCAGGGTAGGTTAGCAAGCACTAAGGCTGCATCCTCCTCCGTGCATCGGATTGGGTAGAAGTGACTCTTGTTAAAATTAGTTGCTAAGCCCGAGGCTTCCTGGAAAATGCGAAGGATCTCAGAAATTACTTTAAGATCTCGCACGACCAGCGAGACGAAGAAAATAACATCATCTGCGTAGAGGGAAGCTCGAAATCTAGCTTTCGGGATCCCAAGTGGGACAAAAGACGACCTTGAATCTGCTTGGGCGACCATGCATTTAAGGCCTCCATTACTAGGAGGAAAAGCATGGGTGAAAGGGGGTCTCCTTGCCGGAGACCTCTAGCATGGCAAATACGGCGACCGGTGCTACCATTGAGCAGAATTTTAGTGCTCGCAGTGGAAAGGAGTAGAGAATCCCATATGCTCTAAAACTTCTAGTAGGAAAGGCCAAGAGACCGAGTCAAAGGCTTTGGCGATATCAACTTTGAGCAAGATCTTGGGCTCACGCTTTCTATGTAGCGCCTTAGCCAGTCCTTGCACATATCTGAAGTTGTCATGGATAAAGCGACATTTGATAAAAGCGCTCTGATTTAACTGAACTAGTTGATGCAAGAAGGGGGCTAATCTATTTGCTAGCCCTTTCGAGAATAGCTTCCCGAAACTATGAATGAGACTGATGGGTTTGTAATCAAAAACAGTAGAAGGTGCGACTTTTTTGGGTAGGAGTGTGAGGAGCGCATCGTTAATATGATGGAAACTCCTACCATCCATCGTAGATAGGGCATTGAACCCCGCTATAATGTCATCTTTTATTATCTCCCAAGCTGATTGCTAGAAGCGACCAGTGAACCCATCGGGGCCGGGAGCTTTATCTGGAGGTAAGTCTCTGATAATATTCCAAATCTCGTCTTCCGTGAATGGAGCAGCCAGCTCCTCTAGCGGAAGAGACGGGATCCCTAGCTCTGGTAGGTTAAGGTGAAGCGACCTTTCTGCGCTGGTACCAATAATGTTGTCGAAGAAATCAAACGCCGCTTCAGATTTGCCTTCTTCAGTGACGACCTGATGTCCATCCACCAGGAAGGACGGAATAAAGTTTTTCCTGCGCCTAAAGGAGGCATGCAGATGGAAGAACTTGGTGCTAGCATCTCCCTCAGAGAGATAGGCAATTGATGATTGCTATGGTACGCTGTAGGAAAGTAAGTCCCAGGTGTTTGAGCTTAGTCATGCGTCTTAGACTCAACTCTGCTGGGGATAACGACCTTTTCTCCTGCGCAATATCCAGGCGGAGGATAATCTCCTTGGCGACCTCGACCTTTGTTCTAATACTTCCCACAAAACAGGCACTCCAGCTCTGTAGGGAGCGGCTGGTTGCCCATAGCTTCTCATCAAATGTGCATAGGGGATCTGCACTTGGGGAAGGGGGTGGCCCACCCCTCGCGAACTGCCTGTAAGAAGCCATCAAACTTGGGCCAAACTGCTTCGAAGCGAAAACGTCGCTTGGGATGCCACAAGGAGTCAAACTGCATGAGAAGTGGTGCATGATCCGAGCACCTAGAAGACAGAGCATGCAACATAGAGTTAGGAAAAATGTCCTCCCAATCTACCGTAACAAAAACTCTGTCGATGCGCTCTAGGGTTGCATGTTGTCGTTCATTGCTCCATGTGAATAAGCGACCATGTAGGAAAATTTCTTTTAAATCCAGATCATTGATGACCTGGCGAAAGCGACCCATCATTCGACGATTCAATCTCGAGTTATTTTTGTCCTCGGCCTTGTAAATGAGATTAAAATCTCCACAAATCATCCATGGTCCCGAGGGCGCGGCCCCTAGGGTTCTTAGCTCTTGGAGGAACGCGACCTTATCAGCGACCGACTGCGGACCATACACATTAGTTAGGCGCCAGCTGACATGGTTAGGGTCAACAGTTGGCCGTACCCGTACTGAAAGGGAATAGTTTCCCAGAACGGGGTTAGTGACGACCCAGTCTCCCTTGCGCCAAGCAATAAGAGCGCCACCACGTGTCATCTCAGCAGGCAAGGCATAATAATCAAACTCAGGTCCTAACATTTCCAACATTAATTCAGGGGATACAACAACGAGTTTGGTCTCTTGCAAACATAGCAAGGAGACCTGCTCAGACGCGACCAACTCATGCACTGCGGTACGCCGTGATCTTTTATTCAGACCTCGGGTAAGAAGCTTATGAAACTGTATTGCTTTGTGCGAAATCTCTGAAATTCCTAGTTTGCCAGAGGTCGGAGTTATACTGTGATTTGCGAAAGCACATAGCTAAGCACAGCGTTGCGTATGATACCAGTGACTAGTGAGCGTGTTAGGATTAATGGAACTCGAGTGTACATTCTAGCAGTTCCAGATAGTTCTACCCTAGACAATCATACATTTTTTTGAAGAAAAAGAAAACATTGGAAACTCCTGCCCGATGTTAATGTTCGTCACAAAGATTTTTTTTTTGGAGCAAATGTTTTTTTTTGAGTTGTTTTGGAGCGAATGTTCATGACAAAGATAAACAAGAGTACGATCGTCCTTTCGTCAAAAGACGTTTCCGGTACTTATCAAAAAAGAAGACGTTTCCGGCCTCATGGGCTTCGATTTTGGGCCATAACGTGGGCTTCCAGCACGATTATTTTCCTCTTTTCGCCGAGGTCAGAACCGCAGCTCGGCGGCCTCGCACTTCCGAATTCCCCACCCGTGACGAGAGGATGATGATCCGAGGCCGCCGCCGCTCGCCGGCGGCAGCGTCCCCGCTGGAGAACGACGACATACTTACCGAGATCGTCCTCCATCTGCCCCCAGCGCCGTCTTCCCTGCCCCGCGCCTCCCTCGTCTGCAAGCGCTGGCGCCTCCTCATCTCCGACCCCGTTTTCCTCCGCCGCTTCCGCGCCCGCCACCGCCGCAATGCGCCTTTCCTTGGGTTCTTCTCTCACACATGGAGCGAACCCTCCTTCACCCCTACTCTGGAGCCCCCTAACAGCATCCCGCCCGGGCGCTTCTCTCTGGAGCTCGACGAAGGGTGCGGAATCCTCTGCTGCCGTCACGGCCTCGTCCTTATCCTTAACCAGAAGCAGCTCCACGTGGTGGTGCGGGATCCCGTTGCCGGGGAGGTGAGCCGCGTAGCCTTGCCCCCGGAGTTCAGTGACGGTGGAAGCGCTATCGTCACCCACGGTGCGGTGCTTCGCGCCACCCGGGACGTTCCTGACTGGGATGACCACTCGATTCCCTTCATTGTGGTCTTGGTGGCCAATGGCGAAGGTGCGTCCGCATGTGTTTACTCATCGGTGACTGGTTTATGGGGCGATATCATCTCAACAGCGTGCCCGTCGATGATTCCTATGCCTATTTCCAATGTTTTGGTTGGAGGTTCACTTTACTGGATGCTTAGTACAGATCCGGGTAGGAGTGCCATCCTTGAGTTTGATATGGCTAAGCAGTGCCTGGCTGTGATAGATGTCCCACCTGGTATTTTGTTCTACTATCATTGCCACCATTGGGTTGTGCGTACTGAGTGTAGCAGTCTTGGCTTCCTCTGTGTGTCAGGCTACACCGCCCAGTTATGGATTAGGAAGACTGGTTATGATGGTGTTGCTCGATGGGTGCTGGGAAGAACTATTGAACTGGATAAGCTTCTTTCGCTTGATACAGCGGTGGGATTGCCCCATTGATACTTGGGTTTGCTGAGGAGGATAATGTGTCTTTTCTTGCAACTAGCGATGGTCTCTTCATTGTCCAGCTAGAGTCAATGCAGTTTAAGAAGCTGTTCAAATTATCAGCCTTAGGCATCCATCATTCTTTCGCAAGTGTGTATACAAGAGGTAACATCATACTTGTACAATGGCAGATGTACCAACATAAAGCATACTTGTTTGTGGAATGTTTTTCATATCTCAAAGTGCTAACTTAGCGGTTTGAATTGAGGTTCACATCAATTGTCTTTTGCACCTTAATGATGTATTAAATTATAGCTAAGATCTTTTCTGTGACTAGAAAGATTGTCAAATTCTTTCATGAATAATAAATCAATGTTTTATTGTTGCTTGTCTATTGCCGTATATGACAATGATATTTCCACATGCATAGCTTGATACGTACTTTTTCTACCCGAGATACATAATTCTGAACATGAAAAACTAAGGTTCAAAGAACTGAAATGTCAAATGCCAATTGTACATTAATAGTTTCTTAGAATCAAGCCAAATATGGTGACAGTGTTAGATTTTATGATTTAAAAGTTAAGCTTATCACGTACTGTAATCTCTACTGCAAGTGGGTTTCATTTTACTCTGAACTTATTCAGTTATCAATAATCATAAGGATTTTTTTTTCTAGAGTTTACACTTATTAGTTTGAATGTTTGTTTTATGATATCTGAATAATATGACACGGAATAAGCAAAATAACAAGTCTGGTAACCGTTCTTTCTGATCATTAGAAATATGCATCAAGTTCTTTGTCTTTCTAAATTTCATATGTGAGTTCATCTGGCTTTATGCTTCAATATAATTGAACCTTTACTTCTTATGCTCGCAGGCTTGACGGGTGTGAAGGACCTGATCTGATGGACAACGTATAATATAACTAGAGTGAAATCCATGGGCGGTACCTGAACTTGCACCGTAGTCTCATCTAGGTACCTCTACTCTCAAAACGCGGATCTAGGTCTCTAAACTTGTTCGAACTTGTTCCAAGGTGTGACATAGGTCCCTAAACTCTTGAGATTAATTTTCATATCTCTAAAAATTGTCATTAGTTACTTGTATCCAAAATGGATTGTTATTACACTATTCTATTTTTCAGCCGATTGATTTAGAAATCTTACCACTAAGAACATTTTAATTCTGAATTAGCTTCTTATTAATGATACACATCATGGGTTAATCAAGGTCATTGGATCATTGGAAAATTAATGGTGGATATTATAGTTTTCCCATTTAACATGAACATTCTACCCCGTTGGTTTTTAGGCATCGCCTAGTCGTCACCTAGGCGTTGTGAAGGTGATGGGTCGACCCAAGACGTCACAGGGCTTTAGTTACGCCACAAAGCCTAGTCGTCGCCTAGGCGCTATGAGGAGGGTGGGTCGCCACAGGATGCCGCAACGCCTCAAAACAAGGATCTGATCTAATCCTAATTATTTCCTACTAACTAATTATATTTTGCATGCGTTTTGTATAACTTTATTAAGATAATTTGTTCCCATTCTTAATAAAAATAAATCAATGATGATTAAGAGATATGAAAATTCACCTTGAGAGTTTAGGGACCTACGTGACACCTTGGAACAAGTTCAGAGATCTAAAAATGCATTTTAAGAGTTTAGGTACCTAGATGATACACCGAAACAAGTTTAGAGACCTAGATCCGCGTTTTGAGAATAGAGGTACCTAGATGAGACTACGGTGCAAGTTCAGGTACCGCCTATAGATTTCACTCATGCAAATATATGCAATCCCATCTCTTCTCCGTCTTTCCCCATCTCACTGACGCACTCGAGCTGGAGCACCTTGACCGTTTACGGATTCCAACACCTCGGGGACTTTCTGTCAACCAAGGATTAAGTACCATATTCCTTCACATCAAACCCCCAGCTCTAACAAACAGAAGAAAAAAAAGGCTAGTAGTAGTACTGCCAAATAAAAAGTAAATGTCGACGTAAACCACGATCCGCCATTATTCAAACCCCCTGAGAAATTCCTCGTGTGCAGCAGCGGCACCACATTTGCCGTTTGAACGGATCCCAAGTGCCTTCCTCTCATTGGCCGAAGCGTCCCTACCCTCTTACCCTGCTCAAAGTGAGAGAAAGAAAAAACAATGTTATATAAAAAGGACGCAAAAGCATCAATTTTATGGAAATACAAAAGCATGCTGAGCTTTGGATAGAACAATATCAAGAATTGACCCACAAGGGCGATTCAAGCAATACCCAAATCCTGCTCACCTCCTCCTGTTAAAACTATGCACAAATATGTGGCTTGGAAAAGAATAGCATCAGTCCTCTTTGAAGAGCTCACGGCCAATTAACATTCTTCTTATCTCACTGGTGCCAGCACCAATTTCATACAGTTTCGCATCTCTCAGGAGACGGCCAGTTGGGTACTCATTTATGTATCCATTGCCTCCGAGACACTGGATCGCCTGCCATAGTGAAAAGTGTAATATCAAATAGTGCAACACAAAGACTTTGAAGCATACTATGAGTTCCAATTCAAAAGCATGAAAACTTTACTACACTCATAGAAGGGAAATAACAACAGTGATTCGATAAATATATGCCATAGCGAACAAATGAGATACGTGTAAACTCAGTTATCATTTCTAAGGAAACAGAGTAGTTGTATGATGTCCAATTTCTGGGATTTCACTCATATAACTATCCAAATAGATGTGCTCCTGGGCTAGTGTGATGTGTTGGTTGAACAGGTACTGTAATATCATGTTTTGAATTTTGCTTGAGCTTTCTGACCTATTATCTTTTAAAATATTTCCTGCTCCTTATATCGAAAAGAATCAAATTGTAAGAGACGACTCCATAATCTTGTCGTCTATGACTTTTTTTTCTGCTGAACTATTTCTGACCTCCCATATTCATGCTTCTTTAGCACCTAGCTGTTTTTCAAGGGTCGCTTCTTCATTCCTTGCATAGCAGCTTTCCATTCATGCATCACAATCTACCTTCAGCCACGTCCCTTAGCTTGTAGTTGACTAGTTGTAGCTACTGATTTTCCATCCTGGATTTGCTTGCTATAGCTTCTTTTAACTGCCTTGCTACCAGTTTGCCACCTTAATCCACTGTAACTTCCCACATTCTAGTGCTGGCTCTTCTTGCAAATTATTTGGTTGTTGATGACATAGCCTCGTACATCCCTTTCCCTATTGCGCACATTGTTGCGCCTTCTCATATACGAGAATGCTGCCACGCCCAAGTTACCAGAGTGAAACACTTTCCATTTCCTGTGCTTTGCAGATATCTAACTATTTTACTGTTTCTGGTTGCTACAATGGATTTGATTGATTGTTTTTCTTGTATGTGTGAATATGTCCAGTGAGCCATATAACTTCCATTGTTTACACAAGCTTGTAGCGATGCCATTTCAAATTGCTACTCATTTTCTGTTAGCACTCATAATATAGTATTTTGGTGGTCCAAATGAGATGTTTCAATGGTTTGTTTGCTGTCTATATTTTAGATGATTTGGAATTTATATTGCCAGAAGAACATAATGACATGAACAGATTCATTGAAAAGAGTGCTTTCATGTTTTGTCATATCATAGTTCTGTATTTTTTTAATGTCAATGAGTAAGCAGAAGTACCTCATTGAGTGAATTTAGTGTTCAATCTTGAAAGATTCCAATCTGAAGCATGTGATACATTTGCTTGATATATATTTTCAATGAAATTGTTGACTTAAACGTGCTAGTGACTGACTGATTCGTAATATTGTACATTGTATGCATTTGAACAAGCAACCCGTATTTGTGCATTTATTGTACCTACACCCCTTATACCTTGAAACACAAGGCCTATTACAATACGATAAGCTAAGCAGTTCAATTATGTGCCCCTACTACAAGTTTTGAATTGCTAAACATTTTGCACCCTCACCGAGTTCAGATATCGTCATTGCTTGAGAACAAGAGTAGCATAAGGTATTGCAGTAGAGGTTTTCTTCTGTCTTTTATGTCTGATATCAGTTTTTTTTTAATTTCTTCTAATAACAATGCTATGATGATTTGAATTTCGAGGTTCTTGTGCAAATTCCCGTGTCCTGCAAGACAGATGATTTGTTTATTGTTTGAACCCCAGTAATATAATTGTACAGATTTGTTTTGCTGACAAAGTTTATTGTCCCGCAGGCATCTAAATATGGTGTTCTGGTTGCCGAGATGCATAAATGACTTGCTGGCGTCGTTTCATCCATTTTGTTAGTTGTGACGTGCTCCAAGCAAAAACTTACACCATTGCGCATCTGGGGTCGGCTTGAGTCTGCTCAACTAAGAAGCGGACTTCCTGGATCACTTATATAAATAATCATTTTTATGCGGACCTTTATTTACTGGCATGATGGCAGGTCACTTGCTTCGACTAGTGCGGCAGTTTTGACTCTTTTTTCTATTACTAGTAAATTGTTTGTTTGCTTTTGTCTGCGGGTCATGATCTGGCGGCGTTGTCCATCCGTATGCTCTTTCGATGCTGCCTGTGTTTCTTTTTCTTTGCGCATAATATGAGTATGTTTATGGCGTCTTACATTTGTTCTCATTGTTTCCTCTCATGTCATATTGCATATTATTCCAGCACCGATAGCCGTTTTGGTTTTAGAATCAGTGATAGTACATCATAAATTTTTTGGCTTCGTTAACTTTTTCTAATCTACGTCTATATGTTATCAGCTATACATCATAAATATTGAACTTTTAGACACGTGCGTGGTGCACGTGTATTAAGTACTAGTTACCCTTCATGCCTTGGCTGTTCGGTCATGACTGCTGACGGAACAAGTTTCACAACTCAAGCTGAAACATTATACTTAAACTTTCTAAGTTTGAGCTTGCTACTGCTCTAACTATTGCCTGAGTGCCATCAATGTGGAATTGACAAACTGCACGATTCAACCAGCTAGGAATTATTAACGTCCAATTTGCCAGATTCAAATTTTGATAGATATGGAACCAACGGAGCTAAAAGTTCAATGGGGAACAGGTACCAAAAAAAAAATGCTTTATGTGGCGATATACTGATAGAATGAGATCTCTTTGCTCTCGTGTATGCAACATTCTCTGAACGTCCTTAAACATATTTAGACATTTTGTACAATTTAAAATTGTACAAATATATGGGTTGTTTCTAACGTGCATATAAATGTGAACTTATTTTCGTTGGGGACATATACAAAAAGTAACAAATAGGGCAAACGCCCGAAAATTTATTCCAACCCCCCGATCTCCCGCACACGAGACGCCTCGGGCACGATGACCGGCGGGCGCCGCCCCGGCTCGCCTGTGCCGGCTTCTCCGCTGGAGAACGACGATATACTCACCGAGATCCTCCTCGGCTTGCCCCCGGCGCTGTCCTCCCTGCCTCGCGCCTCCGTCGTGTGCAAGCTCTGGCGCCGCCTCGTCGCCGACCCCGTCTTCCTCCGCCGCTTCCGTGCCCGCCACTGCCGCAACGCACCCCTCCTTGGGTTCTTCACCCACGCATCGCGCGACCCCTCCTTCACCCCTATCCTGGAGCCCCCTGATCTCATCCCACCCCGGCGCTTCTCTCTGGAGCTCGACGAGGGGTGCGAGATCCTCGGCTGCCGCCACGGCCCCGTCCTTGTCCTCAACCGCAAGCGGCGCCAGGTGCTGGTGTGGGAACCTGTCACCGGGGACGTGAGCCGCGTAGCCTTGCCCCCGGGGTTCGGTGGCGTTGGGGCCCCGTTCGTCACCCACGGTGCGGTACTTGGCGCCGCCAGCGACGTAAAAGGAGTTGATGGCCATCGAATTCCGTTCATGTCGGTGTTGTGAAACCGACCGACAAGTAAATTTGTATTCGGAGGCTTGACACCCTTTCTTGATGGGATTTCGAGTAGTTTGTAGAGGGTGGTTTATACTGGTTCGGGCGAACCAGTGTGCATATTATTTCTCATAAAAAATTGAACATGAGAGGATCTGTTCGGTTGACAGCCCCCTTTAGTTTTGGTGTTAGATGGGAAAGGAAAATTACAGCGGGCCCATCTGTTGGTGCGGGAGGAACAGATGGCCTCCACATGTGCCTAAGCCGAAGCCATCAGCTGGCTATGATAGTGATTAAAGTATCCCTGATTAGGATACCTTAATCTAAGTATCCGACAGTTCTATTAACCAGCGACAAACATGAGTTGAGCAGCATCTAGATGGCGACGATGCTAAAGCTTCATCGAGTTATTTCCTTCAGTAACCAGTGTGCATATTATTTCTCATAAAAAATTGAACATGAGAGGATCTGTTCGGTTGACAGCCCCCTTTAGTTTTGGTGTTAGATGGGAAAGGAAAATTACAGCGGGCCCATCTGTTGGTGCGGGAGGAACAGATGGCCTCCACATGTGCCTAAGCCGAAGCCATCAGCTGGCTATGATAGTGATTAAAGTATCCCTGATTAGGATACCTTAATCTAAGTATCCGACAGTTCTATTAACCAGCGACAAACATGAGTTGAGCAGCATCTAGATGGCGACGATGCTAAAGCTTCATCGAGTTATTTCCTTCAGTAACCAGTGTGCATATTATTTCTCATAAAAAATTGAACATGAGAGGATCTGTTCGGTTGACAGCCCCCTTTAGTTTTGGTGTTAGATGGGAAAGGAAAATTACAGCGGGCCCATCTGTTGGTGCGGGAGGAACAGATGGCCTCCACATGTGCCTAAGCCGAAGCCATCAGCTGGCTATGATAGTGATTAAAGTATCCCTGATTAGGATACCTTAATCTAAGTATCCGACAGTTCTATTAACCAGCGACAAACATGAGTTGAGCAGCATCTAGATGGCGACGATGCTAAAGCTTCATCGAGTTATTTCCTTCAGTAACCAGTGTGCATATTATTTCTCATAAAAAATTGAACATGAGAGGATCTGTTCGGTTGACAGCCCCCTTTAGTTTTGGTGTTAGATGGGAAAGGAAAATTACAGCGGGCCCATCTGTTGGTGCGGGAGGAACAGATGGCCTCCACATGTGCCTAAGCCGAAGCCATCAGCTGGCTATGATAGTGATTAAAGTATCCCTGATTAGGATACCTTAATCTAAGTATCCGACAGTTCTATTAACCAGCGACAAACATGAGTTGAGCAGCATCTAGATGGCGACGATGCTAAAGCTTCATCGAGTTATTTCCTTCAGTAACCAGTGTGCATATTATTTCTCATAAAAAATTGAACATGAGAGGATCTGTTCGGTTGACAGCCCCCTTTAGTTTTGGTGTTAGATGGGAAAGGAAAATTACAGCGGGCCCATCTGTTGGTGCGGGAGGAACAGATGGCCTCCACATGTGCCTAAGCCGAAGCCATCAGCTGGCTATGATAGTGATTAAAGTATCCCTGATTAGGATACCTTAATCTAAGTATCCGACAGTTCTATTAACCAGCGACAAACATGAGTTGAGCAGCATCTAGATGGCGACGATGCTAAAGCTTCATCGAGTTATTTCCTTCAGTAACCAGTGTGCATATTATTTCTCATAAAAAATTGAACATGAGAGGATCTGTTCGGTTGACAGCCCCCTTTAGTTTTGGTGTTAGATGGGAAAGGAAAATTACAGCGGGCCCATCTGTTGGTGCGGGAGGAACAGATGGCCTCCACATGTGCCTAAGCCGAAGCCATCAGCTGGCTATGATAGTGATTAAAGTATCCCTGATTAGGATACCTTAATCTAAGTATCCGACAGTTCTATTAACCAGCGACAAACATGAGTTGAGCAGCATCTAGATGGCGACGATGCTAAAGCTTCATCGAGTTATTTCCTTCAGTAACCAGTGTGCATATTATTTCTCATAAAAAATTGAACATGAGAGGATCTGTTCGGTTGACAGCCCCCTTTAGTTTTGGTGTTAGATGGGAAAGGAAAATTACAGCGGGCCCATCTGTTGGTGCGGGAGGAACAGATGGCCTCCACATGTGCCTAAGCCGAAGCCATCAGCTGGCTATGATAGTGATTAAAGTATCCCTGATTAGGATACCTTAATCTAAGTATCCGACAGTTCTATTAACCAGCGACAAACATGAGTTGAGCAGCATCTAGATGGCGACGATGCTAAAGCTTCATCGAGTTATTTCCTTCAGTAACCAGTGTGCATATTATTTCTCATAAAAAATTGAACATGAGAGGATCTGTTCGGTTGACAGCCCCCTTTAGTTTTGGTGTTAGATGGGAAAGGAAAATTACAGCGGGCCCATCTGTTGGTGCGGGAGGAACAGATGGCCTCCACATGTGCCTAAGCCGAAGCCATCAGCTGGCTATGATAGTGATTAAAGTATCCCTGATTAGGATACCTTAATCTAAGTATCCGACAGTTCTATTAACCAGCGACAAACATGAGTTGAGCAGCATCTAGATGGCGACGATGCTAAAGCTTCATCGAGTTATTTCCTTCAGTAACCAGTGTGCATATTATTTCTCATAAAAAATTGAACATGAGAGGATCTGTTCGGTTGACAGCCCCCTTTAGTTTTGGTGTTAGATGGGAAAGGAAAATTACAGCGGGCCCATCTGTTGGTGCGGGAGGAACAGATGGCCTCCACATGTGCCTAAGCCGAAGCCATCAGCTGGCTATGATAGTGATTAAAGTATCCCTGATTAGGATACCTTAACCTAGGTATCCGACAGTTTCTGGTCGCCGTGATAGGCAACGACGAAAACGGTACACGAGCGTTCGCATGTGTATTCTCATCGGTGACTGGTGTATGGGGCAATCTCATCTCAACACCGTGCCCACGCCCACCCATGGTTGCTGTGCGCAAACTTCCCAGTTCTCTGGTTGGATGCTCCCTTTACTGGATGCTTGGTTTGCGTAATACTGGCATCCTTGAATTTGATTTGGATAGGCAGCGTCTAGCTATGATAGATGTGCCACCGGGTATTTCGACTTACAACCTTGGCCATTGGGTTATGCCTACTGATGAGGGTGGTAGCCTTGGCTTCCTCTGTTTGTCAGGCTACACTGCCCAGATATGGATGAGGAAGACGGGTTCTGATGGCGTTGCTCGATGGGTGCTGGGAAGAACTATTGAGCTGGATAAGCTTCTTTCACTGGATTCAGAGAAAGGATTTCCACCGTTGATACTTGGGTTCTCTGAACCGGATAATGCATTTTTTCTTGGGACTGGTGATGGTGTCTTCATCGTCCAGCTAGAGTCAATGCAGTTTAAGAAACCGTTCCCAATGTTAATTCTCGACACCTATCATTGTTTAACAAGTGTCTACGCAGCAGGTAACATCCTACTTGCACAACGGCATTTGTACCTACATAAGTTTATTTTGTTGCTGTTGCTTGTTTACGGTATGCTTTTCATATATCTGAGAGCTAAATTGACAATTTGTAATTATGCCACATCAGTTGTCCTTTGCCCCTTAAATCAAGGAGCTATAGTGTTTGGCAAATTCTTTCATAAATAATCAAAATAGATTTATGTCTTGTGTTTATTGCTGTATGCAAGAATTTTCTTTACAGTGATATTTCTACTTGTATTGCTTTAGCTGACGTTCTTTTTTCAACCTGAAATTAGCGTTCGCTCTGATATTATTCAGTGGTTAATAATCATAAATAATTCTGGTACAAGATTCCACACTTGTTAGTTTGAGTTATTTATGCGAGGTTTCACAATTATAGTTACCTCATTTTGCTGATCACCAAGCGTTACTGTTTTAAGATTGATCATCGCTGTTGTTTTAAGAAATACTCTCTACATGACGGTACATATGGGTTTGCTTATTTATTTCCAATGTGTCCACAATTATAGCTCAAGTGTGCATTATCTTTCTCGAATTTCATATCTTAGTTTATCTGCCTTTATTGTTATAATATGATTTGAGTTTATTTCTTATGCTTGTAGGCATGGGTGAACTCTTGCCCAACGCATAAAAATGTCTATTCTGGACTGAGAAGTATCATTTGGTAAGTGTACAAATCATCCGTTGATAGAATTTTGAGACTGTGCCTTTATTAAGATACCAAATGATCCCTTGCTTCAAATCTGATATGCTTGATCCCTTGCTTCAGGCGTTTGATGCATGCAAAGGATTACTGAATTAAACTTGTTAGTGACTGATCGTCTCAACATTAAAAACTATGCCTATGAACTAGGAACCACAAATATCTCCTCCCTAATCTCCTGTTCTTTGTATTACCTTTGATTTCATAAGATACTAGGGAGTTTAGTGTTTACCCCTAATGGCGGCATTGAAACAGTAGTCTTTTAGCAGCCTCAGATCAATAGGGATTTTTTTTTTGGAACATTCAAGAATAGAATTTAAACCGCGACGTTCTCAAAGAAAAGAATTGAAGTATTTAACCCTGATGGTGGCATTGGTGGTAGTTTTCCTTGTGTTGGTTTTGTGTAATTATAATGTTACAATCATTCAAATTTGGAGACTGAGGTACAAGTCCAAGTGTCTTACAAGGGTGAAGCTAATGGTTGTTTTTTTTTAACCCTGTAGGACAAATGGACTTTGCTGATGAGGTTTATTCCCTGCAGGTATCTAGAGTCGTTCCAGCTGTCAGTGCGGAATCTTCCATTTTTGGTGCTTTGATGCTGAACTATAGAGATCTTTATCTAATTTGCTAGTGTCATTTATACTTTCCATGTTTCTGCAGACATTCGGCTAGCGCCGCAGCGGATTAGTAATTTTAGTCTTTTATTTGCTTATTATGACTCGCAGTACTCGTGTTTATGACAATAATAAAAAAAAATGAACCTTTGGTTGGCAGCCAGCCAGCCCAAAGAATTTCTTAAGGTAGGAGCCAGCGCAATGGTCAGTTCATGGTCATGTATTCCGTCTGCACTCTTTGAACCTTGTTTGCTAGCTTTACTCTGATCTCATCGGCATCATTCGCAATGTCTTACCTTTATCTTTTACTCGGTTCATGTACTTCCATACATTTATGTCATCGGTAACACTATGTCAGTATGTGTGAGCCATGCACTGATGCACCATGCTGTTACCTTGATGAAGCAAGGTCTCGCAGGATGCCGTTTCGTTTAGTTGAAGAGAATTGAGTTTACAGAAATGGATGCAAACTTTCAGCTGAAATATTTCAACCTTTGGCTCAATGTTTTCCCTATTTCTCTGCATCATATCAATATATCATGAAGTTCCAGAATGAAAAGATGCTCACTTCAACAAGAATTTATCTTGCCTCCACACCGCAACAAAAAAAAAGAAGAAGAAGAAGAAGAAGAAAAGGATTTCTCTCCGTGTTCCATAATGGGAATCACGTTTCGGCCCAAATATGGGTGAACTTTCAGCCCATGTGTCGTTTATGCAGCACACATAACAGACTGGAGGCCCTTCAGAGAGAAACCAGAGTGGACTGGAGGCTTCCGCACCCCGTCTCACTACCCTGACACGGCTCAATCTCCCCCAGTCCCCGATGGAGAACGACGACGAGGGTTTCATGAGCGGCGGCCGCCGCCCAAGCTCGCCGGCGCCGGCGTCCCCGATGGAGAATGACGACCTCCTTTCGGAGATCCTCCTCCGCCCCCCCCCCCCCCGGG